>JABJVR010001732.1:2896-18639 GCA_025773905.1 Chitala chitala
GTGTAACAGTTCGGTGTAACAGCTCGGTGTGACGGTTAAGTGTAACAGTTCGGTGTAACAGCTCGGTGTGACGGTTAAGTGTAACAGTTCGGTGTAACAGCTCGGTGTGACGGTTAAGTGTAACAGTTCGGTGTAACAGTGTTACACCTGCAGGTGTTTTCAGTGCGCGAACTCTTCCCGTGAAAAATATCACTTTTGCTACAGCTGCTCATCTCTTAGTGAAACCTGGCGGTTGGCACATTTTCATCCTCAGATAAAGAAAGAAAGGGAAAAAAAAACAAACAAAAATACTTTTTGATTTTAGATGTTTTTGGCAAAACAAAGAACACTGGACAGTGAGCAGTCATTGCATGTCCAGGTGGAAGCCCAAAGCATGGGGTTTTTCATCTTGCTTGTTGGGTTGGTGTGGGGTGTCACAAAGTTCTTGAATGGGCGAGTTCGTCCTGTTTTCAGTGGACTCCAGTGTTTGATTAATGATTACCATAAGATTAAAGGTGGATACAGCCTGTGTCTGTCAACAAAACGAAACATTAACTCAGTCCCGTCCCACAGATATTATACAGTGAGGGTTAGTTATCAAAGCTACTGATGCCATCAACTTAACTGTCAAGGAAGTGGAATTCAATGTGTTGTAAATTTTCTTCAGGTAAGGTGCTGGAGGGTGTGATTAAGAGTCGCATGTGAGTCAGTAATGTGGGACAAGTTTCTTCTGGCAGAAAACAAGTTCGAAGAGTAAAAGCTGCCGAACAGCTGTCGTGTTGTCTGTGGTCAGCGGTTTTCAAGTGTAGGAGACGTAGCATTTTTTCAGTTTCGCTCACACCAAAGGCAACATGACACACCGACTCTGTCCTTCCACTATGTTGGATGCTGCTTCTCATTTTCACATTAATGTCTGTTGACTGTGTTCAGTTTAATCTTCTTAACACTCAGAAGCTGTAAGGAAGTTGGACTAGCTTCAGGTTTATTTCTGCTGCCTGTTTTGTTGCTGTTTAATGTTTCTTTTTCCTGTTAGTGATTATATTTAAGTGGGCATAATTCACCCATAAAGCTCACTCTGATCCTGCCACTGTAATAAACATGTGAGATGTACTCTAGGTCACTCTAGCACACACTCTGATGAGGGGGTTGTTTCTGGCGTCATGTGACCATCTCATGATGCCTCAAAATAATATTTCTTTGGCACTTTGGTGTCGCATACATTTTATATGTGAGAAGACCGAAGTCTTGCTTGAATATCATACCGACGATGATATCCAGACAGCTCAAACTGGATGACAGAATCTCCATCGACACCTTATTCATAGTTTTTCCGTGTGAAAATAATATCACTTTAGCACCTCTTTCAGACAGAATCCCAGCCCCTGTCACAGCTGCGTACCACTGTTGTTCCACCACGTGGATGCGGCCTCCGCCCTGCGTCATGGACAAAGTGTGTGTTTGGTGTTTTCATACACTAAATCAGCCGAGCCTGACCCACGTCTCTGGCAGTTTCTGACTGAATGGATGATCTCTCATCTGTGGAGAGTGTAAGTGCACAAGCTTTTTTTAAAACTGTGTCCCCCACCCTCCAGAACCATGGTTGTTGTGCAGGGTTTCAAATGCCATTCTGCAGTAATGAGACATTGCTGCCCCCCGTTGACTAGACGTCAGTGGTCAGAGAACCTCCCGCTGAGGGGACATTTAAGAAAATGAGAGGCTTATTCAAATTTCATGTGTGGTGTTGAATCCAAAGCAGACACACCGGCTTGTGTCAAAGTGACACTGGATTTTTGGGACAAGGGAGTCACACCTTGTTTTGTGCCATTTATGACCATTGATCTGTTTTTTTCTGTTATGGGTGAACAAGTGTCCCCTGGGCGATGGTGTGGTATGGCGTAGATCGGAACTTCGCATGAAAGCAAAACTGGCAAGCGTTTCTGTGAACGCCTGTGAGAGGCGGAAGTGATGGGTGCCTGGAGTCTTCGTTCTGCACTGCAAATTTCCATGCTGAAGTTTTGTCGTCCTGCCTAAAGATCGAATGAGATTTTCCTGGGGACCAGTAGGAATCCCCGGTCGGTGCTGATCTCGTGTGTGTATGTTTGAGATAGATGCCGAGGTGTGACTGGGCGGGCGGAGTCAGGCAGCACCATCGGTGTAAACGCGGACATGAATATGAACCAAACTACCAGTCAGTGGAACAGTGGAAAAGCTGAGGAAATGGCCAGTGGTGGTGAAAAGGTGACAGGCTGTGTTGAAACGGAAGGGACAGCAACACCCTAACATGGCAGAGTGGGTGGCGTCACTTTGAACAGTTTTCAAAAATGTAAAGGCTGCATTTGGATTTGCATATTTAATAAAGGGGGGGTGTGTGTGTGTTTGAGAGGGCAGTCATAGTGGGTGTTTGAAACTCCTGCCTCTCAGTGTAGACTCTGTACACAGTCATTAGAGTGGACCCCTCACTTAACGAGCAGTATTTACAAACGAGTCCAGCCCTACACTACTTCAGGTGCCCACGCTAATGTGGTATCTGTACTTCTTTCAGATGAAACTCAGATTACTGCATCTCTCACAACACAGACAGCTTTTGGGTAATAAAAAATGAGAAGGGGCAGCTGATCGCATTAACAACACGACGAGCGAAACTGTAACATTCTGCACAGATGTCTTGGGAAATATGTCTTTCGTTGCTATTTTTAAATATGGAAGTTTTCAGATTTTTTTGTGCAAACTTGGAATCCAAAGGCTGTTTCTGATGTTTTAGGAATCGTCGGACATTGCAGCACTCGTACAGACCAGACGTGTCAGTGTGTGTCGAAATCCTGTGTGACAGTCAGCTGTAACAATTTCCTCATTCACAAGAACTTGATTGGGTCACCCATTATGAAAAGTACATCCCGACTACTTAATTTTCGCTCTGTAAAAAATGTGATTAATTTCACTTACTTCATTTTCCATTCAGGGTTAACATAATGGATGAACATTTAAGGCATTTTGCTCAATACATTTGGAATGATCCTCGTATAAACAACTTAACAGTCCTCAATGAAATAAATAAATGCAAAACAGCGGGCTTTTAAAGGGGATGTTAAAAAGTACTGCTTTTGGTTAAGGATGCGGGAAGAGACCTTTTGAAAGGCAGTTGGCGATATGACTGAGTAGTTAGACTGAAAGACCATGATGTACCAAGGAAACGGTTATTGAGTTTGGGTAGTTGAACAGAAGATGGTTCCTGTTTCCTTCGGAGCTCTGTACACGCAGACATGCATGTTATCTCTTAGTTTTGGTGGAAGTGATCGCAACACGTAAAGCCTGGGTGCAAACATATATGTAGCTGCATGTGCACATGAATATGCTTTATTGTACATGGATACAGACACCCTGCCAGCCAGTCCACAAGCTTCAACAACAGACAAATTTTCAACCGACGTCTTCATTTTTACCATTTTCAGTATTGACATGAAGTCAAAATTTTATAATGAGAGAACATTTTAAATTTGAGAACTTGTCTCCAAGAAAAAAATAACTTAGTGAAATGGTGGTTCACTATACCAGTAGAGAACAGGCCTAGTGTACTCCCACTGAGTAAACCTGAGAACAGGCCTAGTGTACTCCCACTGAGTAAACCTGAGAACAGGACTAGTTTACTCCCACTGAGTAAACCTGAGAACAGGACTAGTTTACTCCCACTGAGTAAACCTATTTGTGTGCTGCACTGTGATAGCTACATGTGCAGTACTGATGGCAGAAGCTCATTGTTTCAAAGACATTAAGTAAAATTAAGTGGCATAGTTTTTTTCTGAATTCTTGGAAACTCAATAGTTGACAGTGAGAGGGATTTACGGCCCTAACAAACATAATAGTTTCTTTATTCACCGAAACAGCTGAAGCTTCTTTATATGTGCCGACTGACTTATTTCCTTCTTTGTTACCTGACTTGGAAGTGCATGTGTTTGCATTGGTTTGTCCATGGGTGGAGACTCTGCATTGTTGCTAATGATATTTGACCTGTCTATGCTGTTTTTGTCTTCTGTCCTCACAGAGACTATGGGTTGTCAGAAGTCCAAGCTGAGTGAGAGGCAGAATGGCGGTGCCCTTGATGAGAAGAGACACCCACCTGGACGTAACCACCAAATCTACGTGCGGGATCCCACCTCTGCTAGTCCGCACACTGCTGTAAGTAGCGAGGTGGTGAAGAAACAGCCCCCCCCCGCATCATCGCTTGTCCTCTGTGTGATTTGCTGTTTGAGCCAAGGCTCCACACACTCTCTTTAAATCTCTGAGCAGGAGAGATATGCCTGGTTTCTAATTGCGCTTAACCGTTGACAGATTGCAGGTGACACAGTGTGGTGTACAGTGATGTGATATTTCTAAGGGGAATAACACATGCGCCGTTTCTCTAATATTTTCATATGAGATAAAATTTTTTTTTTATTTGTAGTTGAGAAGGCACTGCTGTTTGCAGTGTCAGTGCCTGTATGTTAAGAGCTCAGATCTTCCTTGCAGGCTTCCTGCAGTTCAGATGGGCAGCTTCTGCCAGGCCAGGTCTTCCAAAACATGGAAGGTATGTTCTTTGGTTTCGTGGCCTCCTAAATGGGCATTGCTCTTGTCAAGGGGGCTGGGGGTCCTGCTCAAAGCGTTAGTCAGTGATGCTGTTCAGTATGACCTTTGTCTGAATTGCGCACCAAGCTGCATGTGGGAGGGTAGGGGGCCAAAGGATTAGTCTTCCCGGATCTGGCACTAGGTACTTTTCATGACAATAGATTTCTTCTTTTGGTTTTTGCTTAAATTTTTTGTCTCTGCAGCACAAAACGAGCCAGGGAAGATCGTTGTTGCACTGTACCCTTATGAAGCCCTACATGGTGATGACTTGGGATTTAAGAAAGGAGAAAAGCTGAAAGTTCTCGAAGAGTAAGTATGTTAGTTTGCAGGCGTCTGAGCAAGCAGCGGGACCGGCCGCTCTGCTGCAGACAGGGCAGCACCTGTCCTCCCAGTCTGAGGACAGTCTGCAGCGCTGGTTTCACTGTGCCCGTCCTCCCAGTCTGAGGACAGTCTGCAGTGTTGGTTTCACTGTGCCCGTCCTCCCAGTCCGAGCACAGTCTGCAGTGTTGGTTTCACTGTGCCCGTCCTCCCAGTCTGAGGACAGTCTGCAGCGCTGGTTTCACTGTGCCCGTCCTCCCAGTCTGAGGACAGTCCACTACCCTGGTTTCACTGTGTCTGTCCTCCCAGTCTGAGGACAGTCTGCAGCGCTGGTTTCACTAGGACGTCTCTTCTGTTACAGAAAAGGGGAGTGGTGGAGGGCCAGGTCTCTGAGCACCCGGAAGGAGGGCTTCATCCCGTCTAACTACGTGGCAGAAGTGAACACGATGGAGACCGAGGAGTAAGTGTACGGCCGTGGGATGCGTCCCGGCCGAGGGAGGACATGGGGGGGCGGTTAAACACATCTCTGCTTTAAACCTGCAAATTGTCAGAGCCTTGCAAATGGTTAACCTGTTGTTGCAAACGAAGCAGATAACACATGCTCCATGTGTGCACACGTGCACGCAGAGCATGCCCCAGACCAGACGCATACCGCTCTGTCTTTTCATGGGAGGACGATGGCCGGGGGGGAGAGTGGTGCTCAGCAGGTGCTAAGGCGCAGCCTGTCTTTCTCTGCACAGATGGTTTTTCAAGGACATTACAAGGAAGGACGCAGAGCGTCAGCTTCTGGCCCCGGCGAACAAGGCGGGGTCTTACCTCATCCGGGAGAGCGAGACCTCAAAAGGTGGAGCACGCTGGGGGGGCACTAGGGACACACTGGAGTTACCAGTCTGTAGACCATTCTTATTTTCAAACCAGGTTTTGGACATGGTGGACAACTTCTTACCTTCATCTTTAAATAACTGATACTTTGTAAAGTTATATGAAATCCACTGATATTATTAATGAGCAAAACTGTGTATTGTAATTATTGTCCCTTTGGCCTAAAAACTGTAGACTTTAGCGACAGCGTAAACAGGCCCACAGACCACCAGCCTGACACTTAGAGACCGCCAGGGGGGCAACAGACCATGGTCTGAGAACCGCAGTCCTGCATGATGCTCTGATCTGTGGCGGCGTTTCCTCATACAGACAGGAAGGCTGAGCGATGCTGCAAAGCGAGTGGCAAATTAAAGATGCACCAAGCAGATGTTAAGGGCACGTTTGTCCAGTAGGCTTTAACATTCACTGACAGCCTAACGTCTGTGCGAGAAGGTGTGGCGTCACTATTTTTTAAACACCTCACCTGCATTAATATTTTGGAGTGTGTATATAGAGCATTACAGTGCAGAGTTTCAAACTCCTGTAAATGCCACAGTGAAAATGCAAAATTACCATTACAACGGTTTTAAATATGTGCATGCTTTATCAGTCACACACGCACATGCACACACACACACTCTTTGCATGCAGACACCTAGGAAACCACTGTGGTGAGTCTGAGCTGGCTCTTTGCTCTCCTTCCCAGGCAGTTACTCCTTGTCAATCAGAGACATCGACGCGCAGGGTGCTGACTGCGTAAAACACTACAAAATCCGCACCCTGGACAATGGCGGCTACTACATCTCTCCCAAAATCACCTTCCCAGACATCACGAGCATGATAAAGCATTACCACAGTAAGCTCCCACAGTTTTACTGTACTGCTAAAATTCCACTTTAAGTGCTTACGATTTGTAACATCTTTATCATGGTATCTTCTCCCAGCACTGGTCTACTATGGTGACAGCGTTGCTTAAACAATATTTATAGCTTTGCTTTTCATTTCCTGAAATACACTTTTGTTTTGCTTTGGCGTGAAGTGACAGTTTCATCGCTGCCTTCAAAGCAGGTGCTCAGTACTGTGGACAGACGTTTGTCTGGGCGAAACGGCGGAGTGAACCAGCGTGAAGGCTGAGCCAGGCTGTCAACCGCCCCCCACACACACACACACAACTGTAAGGCGTAGAGTAACAGTGCCCGTGTCTGCCTTGCAGAACAGGCCGACGGCCTGTGCCGGAAATTGGAGAAGCCGTGTGACAAACCCAAAGTGCAGAAACCGTGGGACAAAGATGCATGGGAGATCTCCAAAGAGTCCATCAAGATGGTGAAGAAGCTGGGTGCAGGACAGTTTGGGGAGGTCTGGATGGGTGAGCTCTTCATTTCCACTCTCACGCTGATTGCTGTGTCTCTGTCCGGGAACCCCTGCCATGCAGCGCTGCAGTAACAGCCGAGTTTCACAGAGGAAGTCGGTGACTGGCCGTGTGAAGCGGCATGGAGGCAGTTCACAGGTCACGCCTGCACCAGCTTTGTGCCCAGTGTCTCTGAAAAGATGTTTCAAAAAGGAGAAAGTAGATGTTTGTGTGTCCCAAACAAGCTCCAGCTGTGTACCCTGTACGTCACAGGGAAGGGGAGCTGGAATCTAGACTGCTAGGAGATAACGACATGATCTGGAATTTACGTGCAAAAGACAAATAAAGACTGTGGTAGTTGACAGGTGACAGTACTGAGCGTGTGTGTTACTCCATGTTTGTGTGTGCAGTAGGTCTACATACACGCACGTGGTGTAGGTCAGACCTGCAACATCCCACAGTTTAAATGGGATGCCCCCCCCCAACACACCTGTGCTCAGGATTGTACCCTGACTGAGGAGCACCCCTCCCCTCCATCCTTGTGTGGGACGGGTCTGATCCTTATCACGCAAAAGACAAAAGCGTCCAGTGTGCAGATGTGTGTGTGTGTGTCGCCCCTCTGGTGAACCATCCTGTGTCTAGGCACCCCATTGGAGCAGCACATGGACACCTTTGCACATATTCAAATCGTGCGTGGCCCTCGTGCACAACTTCCTCCCGTCCCGCTGGCTCCTCCACCCCGCCCCACACCCCACCCCATCTGTCCTCTGTTTTTGTGTAAGGGTGGGGCCGGTCCAACCCACTAAGCAGCACAACGTAGACTGGCGTTGGGGAGCACTGAGACTCCTGTAACTTGAAAGTGCTACAAGTATAAAAAAGGAGAGGAGAAGATTTCACTTCAAGTTTGGGAGGGACTCACCTTATGCCTGTCTGCCTGCCTGCCTGCCTGCCTGTCTGCCTGTCTGTCAGTAATGTACCACATTGCTAGGTGTCTGTGCTGCTCTTAGGCAGGTGGCAGGTGACTCACAGGGAGTAAGTGTGTCTGGGGTGTGTTTCTGCCAGGACGTGCCTCTCATATTGGGTTCACCTTGTGACCTTTTACCTTCCCATGTCCAATAGAGACCCTGAACCAGGTGGACTGAGGTCCATCATTTATAGGAGAATGTTTTGAACTGTATCAGCTAAGACACTAACCTATCTGTACACTTACCCTGTCCAGAGGGTGGCATGAATGTTCAGGCTGGGGTGTTTATGGGCAGGGGGTTGTGATCGACAGCTTCACGTCCAGTGACTGGGCCGGTTTCTCTGTACAGCCTACTACAACAACAGCACAAAGGTGGCCGTGAAGACGCTGAAGCCAGGCACCATGTCGGTGGAGGCCTTCCTGGAAGAAGCCAACCTCATGAAGACGCTTCAACACGACCGGCTGGTGCGTCTCTATGCGGTGGTCACGAAGAGCGAGCCGATCTACATCATCACCGAGTTCATGGCCAACGGTACTGCCCTTGCCTCACCTCGCCTCGAGAGCACATGCTTCAGCCTTTACATGCATACATGCATGCATGCATACTTACCTGATCAGTCCCCCAGGGGAAATTCCATTGTTACGGGAGCCAAACAGTGTACAGATGGGTTATAACTGAAAGTAAAAACAAATGAGGAAGTCTCCAAAAGTACATAAGGAATTAGAAAGGAAATTAGACAAACGATTGTACAACGTGTGCAAATGTGCAAAGAGAGTGAGTGTGCGATGGACGTGCTTAACGTGTGTGTTTATAGTCAGTGATAGCAGGGAGCTCTGTGTCCCAGTTCAGACACACAGTCACTGTACAGTGAGGTTGCTTGCGGCCCAGAGGACTTCCTGTCCCGTTCTTTGTCACAGCGGAGCTGAAGTAGCCCCTGGCTACCAGAAGGCTTTGGACCTGCTGCCAAAGCCAAAGCTCTTCCTCTTTGCAGGATTTTTGGTCTGACAGCAGATAAACGCTGTTAATTTGCATAGTGGTTTCTGGCTGAACTAAAACCAAGTCATTACACGTAACTTACAGTAGGCA
Organism: Chitala chitala; assembly: GCA_025773905.1. Lineage (NCBI taxonomy): Eukaryota > Metazoa > Chordata > Actinopteri > Osteoglossiformes > Notopteridae > Chitala > Chitala chitala. The sequence continues at coordinate 12,053 of JABJVR010001732.1, forward strand.
GCTTAATTTGTAACTGTAGCACAGAGAGTGGACAGAGAAGTTCTGCACAAATGTATATCGTGTTGTGTTAAGTAGTGTTCAGATGTGTCGCTTTGCTGGCAGTTATGACAGGTAGTGTTTTGCAGAACTAGAGCTCCACCTTGGACATGTCCACTGTGGACACGACATCCAGTTACTGTTGATTGCACATAAATGTTGGGTGCACTTAAAGTGGGTTTGCATCAAGGGTTCTGGTTCTAGCAACACGTCCTGTCCCACCTTCACTTGAGTGATCTTCTGTTTTACTCTTCCTGTCTCCTCCAGGGAGTCTGTTGGACTTCTTAAAGAGTGAAGCTGGAGGCAGAATACAGTTACCTAAACTCATCGACTTCTCAGCCCAAGTAAGATGGTTTTTTTTTTTGGCTTCCTGACTAACGACACAGCCAAACTGAACACACACAGACGGATTAAACTCCGAAATGTGCAACATGCGTCATATTTTCCAGTAATACCCTTAAGAAGGAACAGAAATTTGCTTGCTTGACAGGCTGACCAAGAGGTGTGTTCTGTCACTTCCTGTTTGCTCAGACCCGAATATCCACTGTTTCCTCTAAGTGCTAACAGCGAAGTTTTTAAAACTGTCCTGACTGAAGAGGAACATGTCCCTAGGTGAACTGGAGCTCCGTGGCGGTTGTGCTAAGTATAACCATATAATATATTACCCCAGATTGCCGAGGGCATGGCGTACATAGAGAAGAAGAACTACATCCACCGTGACCTGCGTGCGGCCAATGTGCTGGTGTCCGAGAGCCTGCTCTGCAAAATCGCAGACTTTGGGCTAGCGCGCGTCATCGAGGACGACCAGTATACCGCCAGAGAAGGTGGGTGTGCGGCTCAGCTGCGTCGAAGGCGTGTCCTCGGTTAGGTGGCAGGGCTTCAGGCTTGTACATTGCTTTTGGTTGGGATGCCTGCTTACATACACGGTGCTTCTCTCTTCCTCTCAGCACCCCATCTGTCTTCTTTCCCTTCTTGCTTGGTGGGAATGTATGACTTTCTGTGTAGCCAAAGTGGACACTGGTGTTCACACAAGTGACCCACCCTACTCATGGACTCTACCCACCTGGCGTCCTATTGGTTGTTTTTTTTTTTGCTGCCAGTCACACCTATCTGTACTCCATGGACCATTTCTTGGGGTGGGGGGTGACACAGCAGCTGTTTGTGCCAACAACCCCCAGAATAGAGCAGTGGGCCTTCTGCTATGTACAGGAACCAAAGCTGGCAGGTGGCACAACACCTGCGCCTCTGGGGGTTTCGCCCGGTAACAGGAATCCCATGTTCTCTTCCCCAGACACACCTTTCTCTTCATTATGCAAACCTGAGCTTTTCCTTCTTGGTTTTACTGGGTATTTTGGAACCTCAACTGATGCTCTCACCGATTCTGTGAACTTCTCATCTGAGAATCAGTTTTTCTTTAAATGTTTTTTCCTTTTTTGTTTTTGGACTTGCAGGAGCGAAATTTCCCATCAAGTGGACAGCACCCGAAGCCATTAATTACGGATCCTTCACCATCAAATCAGACATGTGGTCCTTCGGTATACTGCTGTTTGAAATAATTACCTATGGAAAAATGCCCTATCCAGGTAATACTACAAAACTTTTGTTTGCTGGCTTTAGGAACATGAAGTCATCTCTCCGCAGTTGCTATTTGTGTATTTAAATTAAACTTTTAAATGTAACTGTACATTTGCTCACCCGTATTTTTTGAAGTGGGATGTTTTCACAACAACAGCCCCTGGGGTTTCAGCCCATGGCTGCTTGGCTACAGCTGTTTCCACCGGACCACCTGCAGCCTGGCTCAGTGCACGCTGTAGTCTGTGGTTTTGCAGTCTGAGAGATCAGGCTTCATGGCAGAGCCACTGTGTCCTTATAGGAACCTGCAGCCCTGTCTCCGCCTAGCAGTGAAAACAGGGCGTATCCCATAATGATCATGAGATACTGGGACACCTCCAGTTTAATTTTTATGAACTGTACAGTGAAACCACACTTTTGTAATTCAGTTATTCTTAAAATAAAGCTATACTGGGGCTTTTGGTGGTTTTGTTAGTATTTTCCCCCTATTGTAATGGTTACCGATCACTTTAATATCTATCCTGCATACCTGAGCCGCCGTCCCCTTCTTTCACGCAGGAATGAGCAACGCCGAGGTCATGACGTCCGTTCAGCGAGGGTACCGGATGCCCAAACCTGAAGGGTGCCCGGGCGAGCTGTACGAAATCATGAACAGCTGCTGGAAAACCAAACCCGAGGACCGGCCCACATTCGACTACATCCAGAGTGTACTGGACGACTTTTACACAGCCACAGAGGGACAGTACCAGCAGCAGCCATAGGGGGGCAGCGTCACGACACAAAAGGGTCTGACTGATCTATCGGCCATGGGGACAAACCACCTGAGACGCCAGCCGTTTGCTTATTTTTAAAGCAAATACGACACTGGACGTTTGACTTCCTGCTTCACATTGAAGTTAAACATTAATCTGAGATGACTTTCACTTACTCTGGGTACTTTCCTAACTCTTTTTCTTGATTTACAGATTTAGGGCTGTCTAGCTAATTGGTCTTAATGAATATGAACGTGGTTTGTACATTAACACGGATGTTTTTATCAGCTCTGACCAATAGAGGCGACGTAACAACACTGCAGCCTGATTATTGCAACATTAGTTTTCACAACGCTGTTTTTCTGGAATGTGCCAGTGAACAATTCTGTCATAAAGTACACAAAGGGCTGGGGTGAAAGAATAATCATGAAGATTATTCAGAAAAATATATTTTGTATTTGTCTTTGGGTGTCTGTTGACAGCTCAGCAGAAATATTACAGTCTTGTTGTGTGCGGGCAACTAGAGCCTGGAACATTTCTGCTATGCAAACATCGTGGTTACTGTTAAAGTTTGGTGCCTTGAACTGTTTTACTCTGTTGTAAGTACCAAAAACATGTTACTGTTTGTGTACGACACTTACAGCCCATTAATCACTGAGTCATTTGGCAGTACCCCAGTCTGACCTGCTGTATCCAGTATATTCCTTGGATCACATAACAGGTATTTGTCATGCCTGTAAGATAAGTTGATATTCTTTGTAATAAATACAGGTAAGACCCTGTTAGAGTCATACACAAATCATTTTCACCTGTATAATGATTTGCATTGTGGGACTAAGAATGACTTCAGGAAATACAATGAGAGGCCTGATAAAACATGATTCAAGAATTATGTGGCCTTTGCCTGTATATCACATGATGAAACAAAAGCAGAAGAGATATTTTATATATGTATAGTGGAACTTGTATTTTTGGGATGTGTGCAGACTGTCAATCACAAATGCCACTAATTAACTGCATGAAATTAACTGCATTCTCAGTCTATATGCAAGATTTAAGACAAAGTAAACCATAAAGTGCCTCTGTAATATACATTTTATTTAAACTGATCATATATAAAACTGCAATATGTATTAGCTTTGGACTGTTAAAGATGAAATACTTTTTAAATAAAACTTGTTTGTAAATAGTCTACTTCATTGCACAGCGTATGAATGCTGTCCAATCCTCTGATAAGAACATGGCCGTCAGCTTGGAATTGTTAAAAAACTTTCCGTGAATTTCCCAGTTTCAGTTCATGATGTGATTCTCAGAACTATGCATGTAAATACTGACATGCTGACATCGAAAGGGTTTTTCTAAAGGAGTAACTCCTCTCCCTCCCTCTCTCCCTCCCCCCCTCCCTCTCTCTCTCTCTCCCTTCCTCCCTCCCTCTCTCTTCCTTCCTCCCTCTCTCTTCCTTCCTCCCTCTCTCTCTTCCTCCCCCCCCTCTCAAATGCCGTAGCTGTGAGAAACTGCGTGCTGTGATTTTATTGGACGCCATATAGAGCCGTGTCACGTGATTTTCGACACCATGCAGAACTGTGTCACGTGGATGCGCTCTCCGTCTACCACTGTGGCGTCATCGTTGGGTGGAGCGGAAGTAAATACCGAGAGAAAAATAAATACATAAATAAAATAAGTTAATAAATAAAGAGGGCCGAGGTGTCTGCTATCTGCCTTACCACGCCAGCGGTTAGGCAGCTAACATCCTCCATAAAGCTGACATCAGACATTAACATTTTGTTGTGCTGCAGTATGGTACAGCTAAATGTAATTGGAGTTAATATTTAAGATATCAAAATAACATACATTTGACCTTAACTACTACTTTGCAAAGATTTGCTAAATTGTATTTTAAAACAAGTCGAATCGGTTACAGTTACCAGTTTCACTATTGTTGGTATTTGGAAACCAGGATGCATAAATATTAAAGTGTTACTCCGTACTCAGTTTACCTGCGCTCACGAGGCGAAGAGAGTAATTAATTTAAAAATGTCAAGCGCGATCTGGCCCCTTTGCCTACGGCAGTGCGTGTCTGGATAAAACGGCAGGAATGACAGACGCGTGCAGGGTGCGGTCTGTACTGCCCTCTGGCGGCACAACAAAACTATTGCTTTTTTATTATTAAAGCTCACCATTTTCCCCTAGTTGCAATATTCTTGTGTGGCCACAAGAGGGCGGGAAAGGGTTAATATTTGTTTCCCTCGGTAAAATAACATTACTGTTATTTTCTGGAAAAAAATACCTCGTATACTTCAGATATGCTACGGAAAATATCAAGGAGTGTTTTCACCCAACATTATATTTAATAAATTTGTCATAGTGTACAACTCTCTTCTTCACTCCTTCAAACTGAATAAGATAATTACTTTATCTGGCAGCATGGTGATGTGATGGTTTGTGCCATTGCTTTATACCTGTGGGGGTTTGATTTCCACTATACGTCTGGGGGGGGGGGGGGGTTTGCAAGTTCTTCCTTGTCCTTGGTGGGTGTTCTTTGGTTTCCTCCCATGGTTCAATGACATTCTGGTTAGGTTGATTAGCATTTGCAAATTGCCCATGGTGTGTGTGTCCCATAGTGGATTGGCACCCTGTGGGACTACAGGTAAGGTGTAACCACCACCAGTGACTAGATCACAGCCCCTTCAATTTAGTTGGTGTGGTGGTACAGAGAACTTGGATAAACACCAACATATGAAGATAGATGGTTAAATATCCACCAGTTACCTTTTTTAACAAATTCAGCCATAAATCATACTGAATTATTTTGACTTACCGGTCTGACATACATCCTCTATTTGAATAAAGTGGAAACATTTTTAAATGGTCATAATCAGAGCTGAAGAGGAGAGTGTGGGAGCTTTAAAAGTGCTGTGAATAGCAGTGTGGCATTATGGGTAAGGTTGTTGTATTATAAACATTGGGGTCAGAGAACCAATTCTCTTGCAAAAAAAACTGGTGTGATGCTTTAATCTGTTGTTGAAAAGATGTAAAATACACACTAAGAAATAGCTAAATACCAAAATCTGATGCCAGATGGTTCAAATACCACCAGAAGTGCTTTTTTTTATATAGTCATTCCAGTTCTAAATTCTTTTGAAATGCTGGTTTCTGAAAAATAATTTCTAGTTGAATAAAGTGGAAACATTTCAAAATAAAATGTTCATAATCACTCCTTACAGATACAAGCAGAGCTTGACAGTTGTGCAACTATAAGTAGGAGTGTAGTATTGTGGTAGAGGTTGTTTTCTTACAATTCTTGCGTGTAGGGGTTCAATTCCCACAGAAAGCGTCATTCATTTATCTTACTAAAATTACCACAAATGTTTGTCCATAGAAGATAAACATGAAATTCAGCAAAGCTTTTTCCCCCTCAATAGTCTGAAACTGCCACGTGCGCCTGATAAGGAGCAGAAGGGGCCGGTTCCTTCAAGCTGCTGTGTGGAGCGGCAGGGTGTCCAGCCACAAGCCTGAAGGGTCAAGGCTGGACAGCAAAGCTGAGGAAAAGAAAGAAACACCACAAGCCCCACTCACAGTGGGTACAGAAGACCTCAGGGGGGGATTTGAACCACTGATATCCACGTTTAGATGCTGTCTAACCTACCATCACACCACAGGACAAGTGGTTTATTTAGTGGTTTACATATGCACTAAAGTAATTATTATTGATGAATGAAACACAAATTCTATTTGAATAAAGTGAAATAAATTTTAAATGTTTAAATTTTCATAATCACTGTTTACACCTCAAAGGGGAGTTTGGCAAGCCTTATTTTGGAAACAGAAGCATGACACTGTGGTTAAGGTTGTACTTAACCCTGTAAGGGCTTAATCTGTTGACAAAGTGTAAGGCCAACGCCTCAATGTGCCTCTGAAAAGAAGAAGAAGAAAACACACCAAATGCCAAGGTGGCACATTAGATGGGGGGGGTTACAAACCCGTGTCAGGAACCGAGTGGCTCAAATGCCACCCAAATTAAAAATGTTTTCTCATTAATTATACCATATTTATCCTAAATTCCTTTGACATAGTGGTGTCTGACACACACACTGTTGGAATAAAGTGGAAACATTTTTTAAAATGTTCACATTCACAGTTTACACTGATATGGAGAGTTTGGCAGCCTTTGCGTAGCAGACAGCAGTGTGGCAGTGTGGCTAAGATTAGTGTACTATAACCCCCCCC
>JABJVR010001733.1:0-18638 GCA_025773905.1 Chitala chitala
CAACTTTCTCTGTAAAGCGCTTTGAGGCATGCTGTTGCGAAAGGCGCTATATAAAAATAAATTGAATTGAATTGAAAATGCAGGACAAGGTAAAAATATAAGATTTTACGGTAAAAGACATTAGCAATGTGTCCATTTTAAGTAACCGCTCTTTAAAATTAGTATTTGATTGTAGAAGGGGGTAGCCCTAAGCTGAAAAAAAGTCACTGAGGCCATTGTGGTTTTGCTTGTTGTAGAGCAAGATGAAAGAATGGGCTTCTGCTGCTTTGAGCAAGGAGGAGAAATTGCTGATGGAAGATTCCCCAAAGATACAGGACGGGTGGTACAGCACAGACATTGCCATTGATGTTATACAGGTACACAAACCTGTTATAGGGCATTTACTCCATTATTAAATGTATAATCCTGGATCACAACATGTCCCAACATCTGCATTATGGGTCATGTGCAGGAATCTGGAAGAGCTCGTTTCTTCTGTCTGTAAGGATGAGCTGTAGGTCGGGACGTTTCTGGGAACGGTTCTGTTTTTGTACTTTTATCCAATTAATTTTAACTGTGGCAGTAATATCTTCAGCTATAGACATCATTTTAAGGTTTCTGATAATGTGTGGGTGGCGTGGTGTTTAGCACTGCCACCTTGCACCTCCAGGTCTGGGGTTCAATTCACTCCCTTGGGTCTGTGTGTGTGGAGTTTGCATGTTCTCCCTGTACTTGGTGGGTTTTCTCTGGGTGCTCCAGTTTCCTCCCACAGTCCAAAGACATGTGGGTTAGGTTGGTGTGTCCAAATTGCCTGTGGTGGGTTGGTGCCCTGCCCTGGGTGTCCCCTGCCTTGTGCTCTGGGAGGGGCTCCAGGCTTTCCTGTGACCCTCACTGGGAATAAGCGATTAAGATAATGGATGGGTGATAATGTGTAGGATAAATCTATGCACATGACATTAAACAGCTTCTGCTGGCATACAATTCAAAAATAGCTGATTGTTATTATGCTTGATTTTCCTTTAAGGTGCATGATTAAAATGAGTGGTTGTATGATTTTTATTAAAATTTTTTAGTTTATTATTTATTTTAGTGGTCAGAAAGATCTCTCCAGAGTGACACATTTACAATTGAGTATTCATCTGTCATCGTCCCGGTGAAAATTTTAAATACACAATTTTATTCATTTACACTAACAAAATAAAATAATTGTTAAAATACAGGCATGAAAATTAAAAAAACTCACAAAAATAATAGAATTCAAAGCAGGAATTATTCAAGATTTTAAAATACACACACAATAATATCACACAATAAACTGTTTTTTGGAAACATGTTTTTAAATCCCTTGCATCAGGCCATCTCACCCTTTAAATTGTTAAAAGATCAAAGTAGCTGTGCCTGATAATAACAAGTGGTTAAAAGTGACCCTTTGATACTCCAAATAGCCTAAAACAAGTTTTAAAAAGGAAAGTGATGTAACACTTGTACACACATACTGAACCCGTGGTGATCTGCTATACTCGGCAGCTGTTTCATCTGGCAGCAAGAGAGGCGAGGACTATCCTTGGTGACATGGACAAAGCCAAGAGGATCATGGGACAGCTGAAGGTGTTCTTGATGAGGTATTGTGTCATATTTGCAGTGTGGGTCCGGAAGCTTCTCCCATTTACGATAGCAATAAAGAAATTCCATTTTTTGCTTTTTTTCTTTCCAGCTATAAGATGTTACTGGAAGAAGTTATAAAGGGAAAACGTGGGAAGCCTGGCCCGGCATTAAAAGCACATTTGTATAGTCTTGGACAATTTAAGTAAGTGATTGGTTCAATTTATGAGGAATTGCTAATTGCTAATATCAAGTTGCTATGGGAAACCCCCCCATTGTCTTGCTTTTCATCTTTTGAACAGAGACATAGGAGCTGAAAGTGAATTGCATAACACCTTATACATATAAGGATATTACATTTACTCACCACATGGTTTGCACTAGGATGCATTTTTTGCATTAATTGCATTGCATCATGTCTGAGTAAAGTAAAATCTGACACTGACTCTTTTCTTCTTTCACATACTAAAAACTATCACATACAGCAGGCTTTTAAAAATGCATGTGCATCAAGAACAACAGCCAAAAAATAAATTTAAATCAGGGCTCCTAGGGGATTGTGGGTAATGCAGTACTTGGCCAGCTTGGCTCATGTCAGCTCAGTTCAGTGTTTTCCTAACGAGTCCCTGATGTTGACTGGCTTTTCACAGAAGGTACATTATGGAGAGCAGCGAGCTCCTAACGACGGAGGTGCAGGAGAACTGCCTGACCATACTGGAAGAGGTGACATGGAGAAGCCATGTTCAACTCACTGCCGTTGCACACAAAGAGCTCAAGGTATTGCTGTCCTGCTTTGTGTTTGAAAGGCAAGCAAATTTTCCCATAATGCCCAGCTGTTGTTGAGTATAGCTACATTGCAGGTAAATAGTTTCGTTTTTTTCACAACACATGCACTGTATTAGAAGAATTTCCACTCTGACCAAAAGCCAGCCTTAACTCATATAAAGCTTATTTTAAGCAGCTGCGTATGAACTAACGTGTGGAATTTCCAGAAAAGCATGCCAGCAGTTTATGAGTGTGCTGTCCCTGAAAAACCCAGAGAGGCCTAACAGAACCTTCTTACGTCTTCTCAGTCAAAGTACAACAAACTGTGTACTGGAGAGTGGCTGGCGGGGAACAACCCTGACGTGGTGGAAGAACTGGAGAAACACATTGACATCTTAAAAATGAACCTCAGACCAGAGTGCCACGAGGTACCGTTATTTACTGCTCTGGTATAATCGTTCTTTTTCAGTAAACATTCAATACACGGCAGTGTTTACACTCGAGCATAAGTCGGTTTAATGCTGGGGGGTTCTGTCCCTCATGACCTCCTATTTTGCATGACAAAATAGCATAAATTTCAAGGACTTTGCTTAGTGGTCATTCAGTGAAATACTGCACAGGAAGTTGTCTGAATAAACAAAATCATTCCAGTAAGCACCACTCAGTGTTCTTTGGTTTTTGTTGTTACTAGCGATGTGTGTTATTGCTATTATCTCCACAAAACAGCCCATGTAAGGCAGTGTGCAAGGCTTGTAGGGCTGTATTGTAGGATTCTGTTTTGGAGTGGCAACGTGAGCGTCCCCTTGCTCATGCATGTGCATGTGTTTCTTCATGTGTGCGATAGAAGCTTCTTGGCCACATGCACAGAGAGGTGATGGTGGAGTATGTCAGGAGGCTGATGAAGAGGAAGCTGAAGCTGTCGAACAAGGCCCAACAGGAAAAAGCGGCTGCACTGCTCTGCCAGGACAACGAGAGGCTACACACGCTGTTCACTGAGGCGGTGAGGGCAGCTCGCACACACACACACACACTCTGTTCTCCTAAACAGCAAAGTCGGGTCTCATGCATATACTCTTCCTATGTCCCTATAATACCTGCAGTCAGTTTGAAAGAACAGCTCACCAATTGAAAACAATTATCTGTAATGCAGGGCTCGAAGGAGGAATGGCTGAGGAACATCCTCCCCAAAATTGCAGACGTGCTTTGCACGCATGACCTGCAGTTCATCCAGCTGGAGGTGGTTACCCTGGTCCGGGACTATCCTGACATCAGGTGGGGCTCTCTCGACTCCGAACTGAAAAGTCACAGCAGAAACACAAGCACCGCAGTCAACTGGACACAAAAATGTATCTCCTACAGTTCCAGAGGACCCAAAAAACAAGCCACTTCAGTGGCCTGGCTCAGTACATAGCAAATTACTGTTCTGGGTGGGAGGGGCAGTGCAGTTTAGAAGAATCTTAATATTATACAGTACTTTCAGTTTTTCTACATGTTTCCCGGAATTCTGTGGTACTCATAGAATTCCATTTTCACAATTTTGGAAGATGGCAGCAGCTCAGAATTGCATTCCTGCCTGGTAATTTATTAGCAAACGCATTAACAGGGAGTCCATCTGCTTAGCGGCTGTGCTTGAGAGGTAGTGAGAGCACATCTACGCTCTCACTAGCAGTCCAGCTCTGTTACGGTGGCCTCCAATGTTTATTACGACCTTCAGTGCTATGGATGAAGTATTTCAATGTCTTCTGTATATGACCCCTTTCCCCCAGGTCACATCACATCTCAGCTCTGCTCAGCATAAAATACAATCTGTCTAATGATGACATCAACAAGGTCAAGAAGAGCGTGAAGGAAAACAGAAGCACAATTGAGTCTGCTAAAGAATGGCATGACTTCTTCTCCATGGTTGTAGTGAAGCATCGATACCTTTGAACATCATAGAAAATAATGCAATGAACAGCTCTTCATGGCTAAAGATGAAACTGTTAAAATGTGTAAATATGTATATAAATACTTGTGTATTTATATGGTATTTAAAATTTCCTGTATTGGAAGTTTTCTTTAATATTCTAGCTGTTACATGTTGCTTATCTCAATATGAAATGCAGCACATATGAAAGCAAAGCTTTTGAACTTTACCTGATGATTAATCATCGCAAAGAAACAGTTATTGTAAACCTGTGGTTTTGATTGAAATTCAGTTTCTTCCCTGCCTCTGCAAACATTCCCTCTAAACATATGCTTCTTCAAACAAAGATCCATTCACAATTCAATATGAACAAAAAAGTAAGTCTGAACCGAAGATGGTGTAGTACCAGTATTATATATATATTACACGTACTGTAATGGTATTTGTTCTGTCGTACTGTATTTCATCAAGTGTATTTGCATGTTGCAGTAAAACAATTATGTTTGTATGTTGATGTGAACAGAATAAATGTACTACTTCCTGCAGTCCGCAGGCACCATAACTCCCACAATGCATTACCATACATTGAACCAGGCTGAAGCAAAAATCACTCCTTCATTTTGCTATACCTTTGGTTTTAGTTGGTGCCCTTATCAAAAGCCACCAAAAATTGTGATATTATGCAAGAGGCTATTTTAGGTATTGATGCAATTCAGGTACCTTAAAGTCCTTGGAGAAGAATGTAGCATATTTTCACTCTCTTGTACTGGTGTTTGGATTTGGCCTTTCTGCTGTATATCACGGACTTGGAGAAAACTCAAGATATATTATGTCTCAAGAAAGGGTGTCTGATCTGTTGCCAGGGGCAACACAGTTGCCAGATATACAGGACTTAACTTGTGAGGATCCCTTCAGATGCTGGCAGTTCTTCTAGGGTAGTGAATGCTTGCATCAAAGGATTGTTATGGAATAAATAGGCTGTCTGAACAGCGGCTGAAATAAGAATGAAAAATGAACAACGGACAAAGGTGTAAGAAGATAATAATGTTTTTCAGCTGTGAGTGAAATGTATGAAGTTTCATAGGAGCGTTCTGAGAGTATAACTGATTTAGGAATTCCTTACTCACTGCATGGGAAATGGTAGGCAGACAAGTTTCCACACTGAGCCCTGTGCACACTAAAATAGCTTTCCTTGGGAAAAAACCAAAGATAGTATTAACATAGACCAAAACATAGACCAAATGGTCTTTTAACTTTCAAAGTGTGTCAGCCTCACAAGGCGTACACCTAGGCCTGGTACTCTGATGGACTTCACATCCCTATGGAATGAAATCCTTCTCTGATTTTGTCATGTATGTTGTTAGGATGCCCACAGGGGGCATCCTAACAGTTAATTTCCTTACCTGTTGTCTGGCCTTAAATTTACATGTTTTGTGCACTCATTCCTGGGAAGTCCCTTATAGTCCCCTGCTCGTTCATTGCTCGCATTTCGTTTTTTTCTCTGCTTTTCAGTTATGACCTTCTTGTATTTACTCACCACATAGTTTGCTATTTCATCACATTTTTCCTCCTGTGCTGTACTGTAGCTTTGTATGTTTAAAGGTAAGCTTTTGTGTATTTAGTGTTGAAATTGCAAGTGATACACAGTGAGATATTTCCATCTGTCCATGGGCAAAATGTATTTGCAAACTAAAGGCCATGCTTCTCCATTCGTCGGTTTTCACCTTTGGTCAGCGCTCTGCTCCCTAACCTGACGGCAGACCTGGGGTCTACTGTAAGAAAGCAACTGAATAAAATCTGGCATCATTACTTAGGTGAAACCCAGAGCCCTGAGATCTAGGGTCTCTGCAGTAGAGTACCAACTGGGACAATGTCAAGATAAACCCAATTACACAGTTACAGTACTAAAAATAAAACCAGAGGAGGAAAGATTAAGATATTATGGGGTATTCATGGATTCTTGTGAACATCAGCCAAAGACAATGTAGCAGAGCAGTTGTATATTAGGAGGTTTCCTTCTCTCAGTATCAGATGCTGGTTTCCAATAATAACTGTACTGGGGTCTATGAAAAGGAAAAAAATCATCGACTGCTCCGGAAAGTCATTTAACCAAAAAGCAACACATTTAACAATTGTCGGAAATACAGCACATGCCGACGTATTTCCTCACATCTCTCCAGCCACACCAGCAGTAAAATAGACAAAAGCAGGCCTGTGTTCTCCTTTATTGAGCAGTTGTTGGATATCTGCATCTTTGGTAATGTTGTCCAAGCTCTTCTCACCGGATACTTCAGAATAGGTTTTTATGCCACTTCCCAGAACATAAAAAAAATAATTACACTTTCCTGTTTCAGCACAATGTAGTCGTTTTGGGAAAGCCGTACTCAGGGAAAACAATATGAAACTATACAGAACAGTATACACAGTTCAGACAAACCTGTATTAAGGCCACAAAGAACAGTACACTACATATGTACAGTTACAGTTACAATGCACGTGCAAGGAAAACAGGAAGTGGAACTTGTGTGCAGTTTATTGATCTAGAATCCAAAGGAGGAGTCACAAAAAGGTCTGGAGTTCAGCAACCAGAAAACTCAGCCCAGGCACAAAAGACAGAAATTAACAAAGGGCAGGGACTGAAACAACAAATTACCCAACGGCTATATAATGGCTTTTTTTCCTGTACTGTTTATTCATATTCATTTGTATACATCCTATATCATAGCCTTACCTACCTGTACATATGTAAATATTCTGCACTGCTACCAATGCACTAGTTAGATGCTAACTGTATTTCATTGCCTTGTACTATAACATGCACAATGACAATAAAATTGAATCTGATCTAATCTAATCTATAGAAAAACTACAGTGCGCAGAATGGCCCATGCAAATTCAGTAGTTTGCGTGGAGTGTATGTAGGCAAAGGAATTTAATCTCTTGAGTTTGGTGAGGTGAAGGTGGCGTGGCGGAGGTTTTCAATATTCACCTCAGGATGGCCTCGAGAATGATGAGTGTGATAAATCCAGGGGCGCGTCTGAAAGGACATTACTGTTTGTATACAGGGCAAGTAATGACACTGGTCATATGATAACAGGTCAGACAAACGGTGGATACACGTCATTAAGTGGTGGGGAATCAAGGGCTGCAGATGGCCCACTTCGCAAGAAAATAGAAAAAAATGAACGGAACATAAGACTTTTTTTTTTTTTTATTCCACTGTGTATGAAGGTCACACTAGCCTGAGATTTCCCTGGACAACAATCAACAGATAGGCAGCAACTCAGAAGAAAATGACGAAAAGAAATTAACACACACTAAAGAAACCACTGAGAAACTAAATCTTATTTTCATTCACAGTGATGACACTATGGTACAGAAGTCTCAGGTTAAGCGTTTGTGAAAAGTGAGGGTTCATGTTCTCCAATACATTTTTTTCTCTGTCTGAAAAGGTGCATCAATTTACCACATTTTAATTGTTTCAAGTGAAGTCACATCATACAGCAGTTTTAACACAACGGTATCTGAACAATGTGCTATACAACTTCAATAAACACATAAATAAATATATAAATCAGACAAAAATAATCACAACTAACACTAGTTTAAAGTCAAGGAGGAAAAAATGAGAACTTAATCTAGATTTAAAAGTGGCCACAGTTGAAGTAGACCTAATATAGAGAGATAAACCATTCCATAGCTTAGGAGCAGCCACTGAGAAGGCACGGTCACCTCTAAAGCTGAACCTTAGTACAGCCTGCAAAATCTGGGCAGAAAACCTAAGGGATTGAGATGAGGAATAGGGGTGTAATATCTCAGCCACAGAGTAATACTAAAATTATCAAAAAGGTAAAATTTTAGTGGCTATTATCATTCCAAAAACGTTTTCAGTCATTTTTTTCTTTCACTTGCAAGTTGCACACATCATGGAGTATATCTCGGGCAATCGACATGAATAGATGACGTGTATTTTGCGCCCCCTGGTGGACCACATAAAGAGTGACGTTTTTGACAGAATCTGGCAGATACATGTAACTCTCGGGGCCACATCTAGCCTACTAGCCTATAGTCAATTGCCTAATACTTTCTATGTATAACAGCAGATTTGAAATTATTGTACATAAAAATGTTCATTTTATGATTTTATGTTTTAAAAATGTTTTAATCACTTGAATTTTTTTATTTCCAATGTGGATTTCAAAACACAAATTGGGAGAACACACCCAAAGAGGAATGAATGAATTTGCTGAATTGTTCCATACTTCTTACTGACAACACAATCTATGACCACACATTTTTGCTGGTGTCAGTAGCTCAGGTCGTGCCCACAAGACAGGCGCTTCCCTGGAGTAGCATTCAGCAGCAACAGCTGTGTCAGCAGCAGCAGGGGAAACAAACCCAGAGGAACCCAGGAGTGGTCTTGAACGAGTCCGAGGCAGGAGGGTCCCCCCTGCTGACCTCCATCACCTGTCTCACCTGTTTCCGAGAAAGACCTCCCCTCCAGCAGAGCAGGGCTTGCAGATGCTTGTGACTGCAAAGCAGGCAGATGTGGACATGAGCACAGACTGAGCAGACACAGACAGTGGGGCTAAACAGACAAGAGCAGACTCACTGCAGTCGCTAAGACATCAACACAGACAGAGTGGACACAGACAGTGGAGCTAAACAGACAGGAGCAGACTAACTGCTATCGCTAAGACATCAGCACAGACAGAGTGGACACAGACAGTGGGGTTAAAAAGACAAGAGCAGACTAACTGCTATCGCTAAGACATCAGCACAGATAGAGTGGACACAGACAGTGGGGTTAAAAAGACAGGAGCAGAGTAACTGCTATCGCTAAGACATCAGCACAGACAGAGTGGACACAGACAGTGGGGTTAAAAAGACAGGAGCAGACTAACTGCTATCGCTAAGACATCAGCACAGAGTGGACACAGACAGTGGGGTTAAAAAGACAGGAGCAGACTAACTGCTATCACTAAGACATCAGCACAGAGTGGACACAGACAGTGGGGTTAAAAAGACAGGAGCAGACTCAGTATAGGCACATGAGCAGCAGTACAGACTGAGTGGATTTTAGAAGAATCCACTCAGTCTATAATTCACTATAAGCGTAAGTAACAGACACAGAAGCAGGCTTATTGAAAAGACATGAGATACATGTACAGAGAAATGGGTGGACCGCACAGTTATAAACATCAGTATAGATGCATAAACTGAGTCAGGGTCGGACTCATTATGGTGACAGTGGCAAAACTATACAGAGAAGTGAAGATTCATTGCAGAGAGAGATTGCAATACAGACAGAGCAACAAAAGTAAGTGAGTAGAGAGTTACAGACACGGGAATGGCATTACAGACCAGTGTGGCCTTATTGCCCTACACACACCTGTCCTCACTGAGCAGTTCACAGCACGTGACTTTTAATGCATTTATGTCTCTGTGCTGCAGGATCTCAGCAACCTTCAATAATTGCTTGTTCCTCTGAATCATGTCAGGTTTCTCCGGGTTCTGTTAGAGGTAGTACAACATTTAAAAAGGAGAAAAAAAAAAAAAAAAAAAAAAGGACAGTCAAAAGGTAAAGTACATGGATTGCCCCATCATCAGACCCACAGTGTTTATAATCCACTCTGTCACCACCAGGTCGTCCATACCAGCTCTGAGAATATGGTGTGTAGACAGTCGGCATCCTCTCTCACTCTCATTGCAACATCACCCCAGCACTTCTCCAGAGCCTTCCGGTTGCTAAGCAACATGAAATGGAGGTAGGCGGAAGCAATACGCTGATAGGCCACATCCAACAGCATCTGTAGCGAAAGGAAACAGGAGCCGTAATGGCAGGGAATAATGATGGGCAAAACAGTGTGGTCCAGTTTTTGTTCATTCCTTCAGCCTAATTGCCTTAATTAAGATAATTAACGTGACAGCAATTTGCCTCACCTTATAGTTCACTTGCCAGGCTGCTATTAATTAAATGCTATTCACCAACACTGCAGGCATGCAGTCTCACTTTTTATGGTTGGCCATACTGTGTTGTAATGGACTGGAGAGGTTCTGGGAGGGAGTGCTATACATCACTCACCTTGTATGCCTCCTGCCCTTTCAGTGGAAAGCTTTGAAAGTGCAGCCTGATGTCACTCATCACTTTGTCGATGTGTTCATTTCCTTTTTTGAAGTACTTCTTCAGAGCAGCCTACAAAGAAACAATTCGTGAATTTCAGCAGATAAGGCTCAGGGAAGTTGGCCGATTATATGTTGACTTTGCCCAGTTCCACAGCGTCCCAAGAAGAGCACACAGACCTCCGTTGAGCTGACAGGCTCCTTCAGGAAAACCTCCTGGGCCAGGCATTGCATGTTCCTCAGGTGTAAGATGCTCGGGTTCTCATCTCCAGTTCTGTCCCCCTCCAACTTCTGCACAAACGTCCTGGAGCACAACTCAGGGTCACACAACAGTAGACACACACACGTACATGCACACAAGACAGCAGAAGCGAAACTAAAAAGTTTAGAATGCTTACCTGAGCGCAATGCAGGTGTTGAATGTCCTCAGCTGGTGCATGTGATTGGAAGGGTCTTGTTTTATCTGGCATTTCAAGTGCTTTGTTTCGTTCTTAACATACCTACGTGGGGGATTGAGGGAACACATTTGGAACAATGCCATTTTTACCCAACTTGACTGAATTCCCCATTTTAACAGGTTTTGCTGCTAACAAAATCACAATACACTCTGAAATTAGAGAAATTATCATGAAATGTCAGTCACTACATGGTTGAACTCAATAGGTGACCACAAATGTGTGCTAATATTATAGGTGGTTTGCAGCACAAAACAGTCCCAACAAAAATTAGTTTTTAGGTTCTGTTTGGGTGCAGCTACTAGAGAGACTTGCTAACAGAAAGCAGCAGGATCTGCTACCAGACAATGACAGGGCTTTTCCTGACCAATCCATCACACAATACAGCTACTGCAGTTATAGCTAATTACTACTGTGGAAGCAGTTGGTTTAAGGATAAAGGGCTAGGGTGGTAAGAATGATAAGGATTGTTATACTCACTTCTCTATGAAGCTGAGGAGCTCCTGGTAGCAGATCTTCTGAACCTTTCCCATCAACACTTTGCTGACCTTTTCTGCTTGTGAAATCTGACTAGTAAGGAACTGGACAGAATTCACATACAAGAGATATTTTGTACTGATCTCAGACACAAGATGCTTGTGTGACCATCAGCGAATCTTCTGAAACATGAGACATCCTTCTTTGTCTCATAACAAAAAACACAAATTTCCAAATATCCAATATTGCATTTTATGTACATCATATGACACCGATAGCCCAGAAAAAGTAATTTTTATCAAATGATATTGCCTTCTTATGTGAAGCATTATGGAATTAATTTAGGCCTGAATCAGGTCAAAACGTTTCCACCAGCTGTTCTCTGCTCAACAGCTCTTACCTGCTCAACATCCAGGTGAAGTCTAATAAATTCCTCTTCCATGTGATTCCAGTGATCTTCTGAAAAATGAAAGTCCTCTTCTACTTTAAGAATTCTTCTCAAAGTCTCAGATATGTACTTCTAGAAGTTAATTAAAAAGGACAGAATTAATCATAGTAGGTTAATGGGGATTAGGTAATGCCTGGGTCATTAACAATGCTCCAGAGTCCAATATCAATTACGTATTTAATTTTACTGAAGCACTTTCTTAGGGGTACAAGATCAGTGCTTATTTTAAACAATTTAAAAACTGACAGCTGCCAATATGTCTGAGTACATACATGAAGTGACATCATAAAAATTTAGTACCTGTGTGTAATCCAGGTGTTTCATCTGTGCCCTATGCAACCAGTCTGCAAGGATTAGTGGGTCACTTACTCTAAATTTTTTATCCTCAACATTAATTCTCTCCATCAAGTTATTGCTGCAAAAGCAAAAGCCATAGTTTAGATTCAGAAAACTCACTGCATGAAACCTTGATGAGAATTGCCAGAAATCAGTACAGAGATTAAAGTATTCCTTATATTTAGCCTAAAAACAACTGAGACTGCTAACGTAGCCACTGACAGACAACAAGGCAAGAGGTAAAGCATAGACAAAGGCCATGACGTTTATCTGAATGCAAGAAAATTAGAGTTCTTTTTTGTAGTTCTCTGTAGTTCATTTCAAGGGAGGAAAAATTTGACAGTACTGCACAGTCTAGGAAAAACAGCATGCTGGGATCAGACATATGAGCGAAAACCACTAGCAGTTTGAGAAGTGGTTGACAAGTGTCTTTTTAAATGCAGATGAGTCCTTCAATCTGAGGCATGTCCCACTGTCCTCAGAAGGCTGAGAGGAATCAAATAAACCAAGGCTCCGAATTAATCACTTGACTTACTTGGTTTTCTTTAAGGATTTTTTTTTGTTGTTTGCCTCTGTGCTATTACCCATACCAAGAAGATAAGATTCCAGCCCACTGTTCAATTTTATTGTCCTTTATTAATCCCAGAGGAAAATTGCTTCTCTACATTTAACCGATCCCCTGAGGGGAGCAGTGGGCAGCCAGCCTCATGCAGTGCCCAGGGAGCCAGCCTCATGCAGTGCCCAGGGAGCTAGCACTGAGTGTCTTACTGAAGGACACACCTGGCTGTGCTGGGATTTGAACCAGCAGACTTCTGCAACCCAGTCTGACGGGCTACCCATTGACTCACTGGGTCACCTTTTTTTTTTTTTATTAATGTATTTATTTAACAAATACAGGTAAATTGTACACACGTCTGGATGTTTCACAGGGCCAACCTCTGCAATATGGTAAATTATTAAGCCATGAGAAATGACCTTATGTGTGACATTGGAACACTACGCAGAAAAGTGTCCTTGCACTGTGATAAAATCTGTTTACCTCAGGTACAACGATGTGACAAAGTACAGCAGCAGCAATGCATTTGATCCGGATGGGTCCTTCCTCAAGGCCTGGTCTAGCTGGATGAACACGCAGCGATGGAACGCCTCCAATACAGTGTCCAAAACCTGGGCCTTTCCGCAGCCTGAGCACTGCTCCCTAGTATTTTCTAACTCACACAACATCTTGCTGATGCTCTGTAAAAAGGACAGATTCCCTTTCTGAACAAACAGTTGAGCAAAGGTATCGCTCACAGTCTGTTCCACCATATTGGTCAGGTGATCAGAGGACATGGCCTCTGATTGGCCAGAGTCTGCTAGATGGACCACTGTTCTGAGCACTTCCTTGGCCAGCTTCTGCTCCAGTTCCACACCAGGGCCATCTGAGGCCCTGACTGACACATCTGCAAACACAATACACAGAGCACTATCATAATGAAATTCTTTTTGTAGTTTATCAGTGAACATTATTTACCATTCAAGTATTTACATATTAATTCATTTTCAAACCACTTTATCCTTGATATCCAGACACACACAGGCACTGAACCAGAGGTTATGAAACTTTTTTGGCTAATGACCCAAATTTGATTTCTGAATTTTTTTCACAACCCCAGTTGTTTAAAATGTTGGTAATTCCTTCCTATTTCAGGTATCACTCACCCTCTGAATGGAGGTTATGTGTCAGTAAAGGCTTGATCTCTTCTCTTGTTTGAGACTTACACTGCAAGTCCACCCACCGCATCAACTTCTGCATCATTCTTTTGGCAGTGGAGCTTCGTGTCATGTTAAACTCCAGACAGATGGTCAGACTGGATTTGTCCAGTGAGGAAGCGAAACTTCAAGGACCGTCCAAGTGATGGTTTCAGTCGAGCTGCGTCATCAAAGACCCTGTCCCAAAGTCACATTTTAACTGTTCAGATATGCAGCTAGGTCTTGTTGACTTTCTAAAGGCTACACCAGTCCAAATTGCTTTCAAAGACCTAACAGCATCAATGGACGAGCAGCACATTGCAAGAAGTCAATGTCACTCAAACAATCAGAGTCTTTAATCCGAATCAGTATTTCCTTTATTGCCTAGTTTGTGTTAGATACAAGAATTTGCTTTGGCAGACTGGAAGCCAGCTTGGGAACCTGCTTGGCACCAACACTTACATCCTTACAGTATGTTACGTCACATTGGCAACAAAAAAGTTCACAGATACTGGAGAATGTACAACGTCTTACACACGTTGGCAGAGATGCAAATTAGCACTCAATGAGAATGTCATGAATATCAAAAACTACAAAAGGGAGACTGACTAAAGTCTGGTGGTTCAATGAGTAGAGCATCAGGCTAGCCTACATAAATCTCCTGGTTCAAATCCCTGCCTTCCCACCAAATGTGAGTAAGACATCTTGTGCTTCTTCATTGTAACACACACATATGAAATGTTGTAAATTGCTTTGGATAAAAGCATCTGCTAAATGAGTAAATTACTTACTGATTGATGTTAACCGAGGTCACTTAAGGAACGATACAACGGCTGATGTCCGAGCGATGAATCGGCTAACAAACATCTTTTTAGCACAAGTGCATCGTTTCCTTTTTTTTGGGCAATTTAGAATATCAGAAAAATATGCATCTGGATTATCGACAGTATCCGTATGTCCATGGATACAAACTGAACAATGTTTTTTCCTTGAATGAAGGGCGGAGTGCATTTCTTAAACCAACTTGTTAACAAACATCTCATTCTGTCAATCCACTGCTTAAATCACTTTTAAAGCAATGCAATGAAATGAAACCGCAGAGTAAACATTACATTTCCTGAATAGTTCTATTGGTGAAATTAAATGCTAATGCATGCAGTGTTAGATTCAGAAAAGGAGTGCCTTGTAGCACTTACCTGAGCTGTCAAGAGCTTCTTACTGATGGAATTTACAGCAGGGGAAGAAGTTATCTGCTCTGTTTAGGAATTTCCCCTTTTTTCAGCCAATCAGCAGCAGCGAATATGCAAAGGCTTTCCAGAGGGAACTTCCCTCTCACTGTTGCTTTTCTTAGCCAATGATTCTGTCAGGCCTGTGGCATGTCAGGCCTTTACACCACAGGCTGGACTAGGGCAAAGGATTTTAACAAGAACATGCTCAACAAAACAAAATCTAAATGCCCATCTTACCTGTAAACAAGTATATTGCATATACAGTATTACATCCCCTTACTGAGAAATGAACTTCATTCATTTATTCATTCATATGCACATAGATACATTATATCTAATATATGTAAAATACATTACCAAATATACTAAATAGTAATAGTTAGGGGTCTATCTAGGCATAGATAATAATCTAGGCACTGGACCTAAGGCACCATGTGCTAGGTGGGGTGCGAGGAGGGGACATACCAACAAGGATGGAGTTAAATATATTTAAGTACATAAATGGGTTTCTATGCTACTTATTTGTATTTGTGTTGCATAAAAGTGTCTTTGTAAGTAGTTAATGGGATGCAGGAATGGCATGTACATTCTGTCACTGTATAGTTTTTGGAGGTGGAGACATCAGGTTTCTTACCTAGAGCACTAATATACCCAGAAACAGCCCTGATAATAACAGTATTAAAATAAAGGCAATGAGCACTGAACATCCATTACATGAACTACTCTGAAGACATTCACTCCAGTACAAATGCAATGCTATACTATTTGCTTAGCAGACAAATCTATCCAAAATGATGTCTGTAGCAGCCAGATTTATGTCCACACTAGAAGGAATAATTGCAACACAATAAATAAATAGATTAATAAATGTGCTATATACCTACCAACATAAACATGGAAACCATTATTTTCATACAGAAAAGAGGAAACAACAAAAGTTAATTCAAAATGAAGTGTAATTTTACGTGTTGTATAGGGACAGACATATTTCAGCACAGGGTTGTATAAATGCACCAAGGTCTATCAATTCTCTGTTTAACAATTTGTTTCCATGTTTCACAACAATGAAGCGAAACCATTCACTCCATGTAGGCAGGCAAACGGGTCAGCTGAGTTCAAAGCCGAAAATCAAAAGCAAAGCCTAAACGACACAGAACCCACCACAGTGTTCTGGTTAAGCCTGTTCATTGTACACTAAATGGAAACTGTTGTGCCAATGTGAGGGCGCAACCCCAAAGGACAGCTAGTCAGGTGCAATAACTGTTGAATAGTAACCGGACTCAGCATGCACTGCTAGACAGCATATTTCAAAGATTTTATAAAACATGCATTAGCAACTACAAAAACAAGTGTTACCAACGGTTATGTATCTACTGATCCCACTTCACGTCTAGTGTCTCTGGTTTGTCGTCTTCTCCCAGCGCATGACACATTTCACTTCATGGAACACTGAAGGTGCTGGGGTCCCCTCACCCTGTCAATAACACTGAGTGATCCGCATCATTGCCTCATATTCGGTAAATATGCCTTTTGGATCTATGGTAATCTGAAGAAAAGGGCTTCAGATGGTCGGGCTCGTTTTGATTTCAGTAACTTTTGATCGCTAATATCTTGAATTACAAACACTTCTAATTCATAGCAGGATGTGAGGCCTTCGATTATGACCTTGTTCACTTTATGTTGCTTACTTTCACTTTACAATGCTTTAATTCTAAAACAACATGTTTAGGCATTACTTCACATAACAATTTGAATTATTACCTTCAGAAGATTTTATTGTATTCGGTTATAATTTGGTATGCGAAAGTGCTTGAGAAGTCTCATGTGTGTATATTTTGTGTTGTTTTAACATATCCCAAAACATTATGTCACATAATATACAGTCAAGCCCAAAATTATTCATGCCCCTGGCAAATTCTGATTTAAAGTTACTGTTATTCAACCAGCAAGTTTTTTTTTTTTGACATGACATGATTTTTTTTTAAATGACACAGGTGTTATGTTGGACAAACTACGCGAAAGACACGGACATCACAGACGCCTGTTCATTAGTTTATTTCTAACCCCGGAACCCCACAATCCCCTTTTATACAAGATACATGCGCCAAAATGAACCAATTGCTAAACAAACATTTGGCGCCATGTGTAACAACAACAGGCTTCTCCCAAAAGATAATAAGACGATGTACAAGAGGCAACATTGTGGAAAAAATTATTGCTCATCTTTTATTTACATTTGAACAAAAAGTGGCATGGTTGAATAAATAACTTTAAATCAGAATTTGCCAGGGGTATGAATAATTTCGAGCTTGACTGTAGTTCCCAAAATCCCCCTATTTATTTGTTCGATTCGCTTTGGGGAATCACCTTACGCCTTTCACAACTTCTTACATTATTTAATTTTTTTATATACGGGGAAAGTTGGTATTTTCCAGAAAGCGATACCCCTTTAACATAAAAACACACCCCATAAAATAAGTGAGAACAAACATGTACAATGATCCGAGTAATAATACTTTATTGCAGTTTTGTTGTTTAAAGGAATACCGTCTTCTTCGTTATTACTATGGTCAATCGGTGTTAATTTTTAAATATCACGCCGTTTTCAATGTTTAGTTTATACCGTAATGTTTTTGGAACCCATGTACGGCAGCGTATTACCGCCACCGTGCAAAAAAAAATTTGATCCGTTTTGTGTTTTAACACAAAACGTTTCTTGTTATAACACAAACCTTTTGCGTTTTTACGTGATAGTTTTTTGCTATAACGCAAAACTTTTGCGTTTTTACACAAAACGTTTTGCGTTTTAACACAAAGCAGCTCTGTGACGTTAACAGGTTACTGGTAACAGACTATATTCCAAGAGATGCCAGAGATACAGGGAGCCTTTGCCCATTGTACAAATGGGACATACAGATTAAACAAGTGGAATAAAACATCCTGTGATCTGTATAAAAGCATAATAATAGAATTTCTCTGGGTCTCATCCAAAACTGAATTGTCCTGATTTTTTGCATTACAACCTGGAGTTAAAATGCATTTTTGGGGGGTTTGTACCATTTGATTTACACAAGAAGGTTACGACTTTGAAGGTGCAAAATATTTTTATTGTGACACAATCGCATAGGGTATGTAGCAACCTGGCGGCTCAATGGGTAAAATATCAGGCTGGGAGGCAGAACTCTCCTGGTTTAAATCCCAGTCCAGGCACTGGGTGCGTCCTTGAGCAAGATAGTCGGCGCTAGATCATTGTAGCACGTATGTGAAATGTAAATTGCTTTGGATGAAAATGTCTGCTGAATGTATGTCTGTATTAGCTTAGTACATCTTGGCACTGGGATTTGCGCCCATTCTTCAAGGCAAAACTGCTCCAGCTCCTTCACATTAGCTAGATTGCGTTAGTGTACAGCAATTTTCAAGTTATGCCACAGAGTCACTTGGACTGAGACTACCACTGTCAGGGACGCGTTATCCTAATGGGCATCTTGGGCGGCAGTCCCGGGTTTCGGTCACTAGGGGGCCTCGGACGTAGCGAGATCGGGAAATATGAAACAATATTTTTAGAAGTTTTTAAATAATTGTTTAGC
>JABJVR010001734.1:0-18638 GCA_025773905.1 Chitala chitala
TTAATCGTGTGCACTTTGATGATAGGACAGCACTTACTGTTAGTTAGATTCTCTGATACTGTTTGACCTCGTTTGTGGCATGCACTATTATTAATTGTAAGTCACTTTGGACAAAGGCATCTGCTAAACGAATAAATGTAAATGTAGTCCATTTTCCTTAATCCAAACGTCATTCCTTTCCAATTAAGCAGGCCATGTGATTTCTTCTATGTTCTTGTAATTTGAATGGGGTACACTAAAGCAGCATCATTGTTGAAGGATGCACTTTACAATATCTGAAACCTGCATCATGAAGTCAGTTTAAGTGTTTTTATTCTGAAGAACACCATAATTATAGTATTTTATAAAACAAAGTCTTTTTGAGTTATGTGCATCAGGGAGAACAAGTGGAACAACATTTACACGTATTCTGTTCCTTTTCGGTTGTAATTAAAAGTGATTTGGAATGTAGCTTTCTGGTCAGTGGGTTAAGTATTTTCATTATTTTTAAATTAAAGCTGTTTTAAAGGTGTACATATCATGTTATGATCAAAGAATGTGGAAGAAAAAACACTTAAGCAAAGTCTTACTCTATAACGTTTCCACTGGCAGGAATTTACATGAGTCAAACATTTTTAAGCATTACGTGATTATATAGTTTTATAAGAACTGACAGTTTTATAATGGAAAGGACTCAGGTTTATGGCCAAGTATGTTTGACACATACAAGGAATTTGTTCTCTGTATGTAACCCATCCCCCAGGGGGAGCAGTGGTCAGCCACATGCAGCGCCTGGACAGCTAGTGCTAAGTGTCTTGCTCGAGGATGCAAATGGTACCGGGTTTGGATTCAAACGAGGAGACTTCCACATCCCAGACTGAGATCCTACCCATTGAGCCACCAGACTGCTAAGGACTCCAACTTTCATTGTTGGCGGCACCAAAACTGCAATTTTATATCGTAACTTAAATAGAGAACAAATTGTAAATTTTTATTAACAAAAATGATTATCTGGTAAAAATAAAATAAATATTACATTTAGTAATGGAAATCAATGAATAACAGTAACTGTAGCAGCCACACAGATATTTAAAGATTAGAAATAAAACTGCCTCTTTAAACTATACATTAAACTTTGTAAAGTCCCATAAAACCCTGTCAGTTTGAAATATGAAAGGTTTATGAGCTTATGAGTCAAGAAAACCATTTAAAGACCTTTAAAACTGAGAAATTCCCAGCAGATGCAATAACCTATAACCTCTCTACACACAGCATTACTGCCAGTCCATGTGACCACATTACATTTAACTGATGAATCAAAGCATTCCATTTCAAAAGCCCAAAAATGACAATTTCTGAGTATTTCTTATGGGAACTAAAAGAATTGCATGTGTGCGTGTGTGCGTGTGCGCGCGCTCACATGTGTGCATACGTGTGTTCTGTATGGGTTGGTATGCTGTTGTATCTCACACATATACGAGATATGTAAATTCTACAAAAACACATAAATTCCTTTTTGTGTCTCCATGTTTTCTACCAGAAAACAGAGGCATTTAGTCTTTAAGCAAATTTCTTAGGATTGACCATACTGTTATGTAAAGTAATAATTGTTGTGCTACACAGCAGTTCTAGGCAAACCTCAGTTTCATCCCTTCAGCTAGACACAGATTAAAACATAAAACACTTTCTGGTTCAGTGACAGGCTAGCCTAGTGCCCATTGCACAGATTTAAAGGGATTATCTGCTGAATCCAGTGAATGATGCCTGCTTATGTAACACAAAAGGGAAAGAGTCACAGAGGAGAATATTACAGCCAGCAGTGGGTTTAGTCTTAGAGTGCTGTGAAGCAAAGAAGCATGTGAAGTCTATTTATATGGAAATAAATCACCCACTGATGTTATGTTTCTTCTGAATTAAGAAAGCAATGCTACGACCACAGTTTTTACTTAACACAAAAAAAATGTAAATTCAGCATGGATGGAATGTTTGTGCATGCTCTGCTTGAGAAATAAGAGGAAAAAAAAACAGCAAAATCTAAATTTAAAATGACACACGACATTATAAGCCGTGCGACTTGCAATGACTAAATGTACTGACACCATAAGAATTAATTTACTATAAAAACACTGTATAAGCAATACACCAAAACTAAAGATTTATATACAGTAAGTGAGCGACCATACGATTGCTATTCCAGTTTAGTTTTCATCAGTCATGGTTTTAATGAAGTGGACGTGTCTGATTCGATTCTGTGGCCTCCTATGTATATCCAGACTGATTTTGTGTTAATTACCAGCAGTTAACTCCGGGATGCAAGCCCACGGCACTCCCGATTAGCTGGGCCACAGTTGTTGTATGTGCGCCACTGTTGTTATGTGGTTGGTCAAGGTCTTCCAAGGCAGTTAAGGAAGAGCATCTTCTGTGATAGAATACCGAAATGCTGACATGTGACTGTGCATCTCTCATGTCCTGAGGAGGAAATTACAAGGTCTGGGTTATTGCTGCCCTCCAGTTCAGTCATGTTCTCTCCTGCTTATGCAAGTTGGCATTTACTCATCAAATGAAAAAGACATTCAAAGACTCTTGCTTAAAAGTTAGAAATGTGTCAGCTGATTATTCCTTTTCCCTTTTTTGCTCTTGGGTATTTTGCATTATATAATTTTGCATTATGTAGAGTATTTTAATTGTTTCTTGATGTGTCACCTGCTTAACTGGCAACATGTGTTTTGCATCTTGTGCCATTGACGTTGTAGTTTTCATTGAGGTCCTCCTTTTTAAATGTTCCATTTAAGGTAGGTACAGTAAAGTATTAACACGTAAACCTTATGAGATTTTTTGCATGGCTGAGATGCCCATGTTTGGGTACTCTGTTATGGTTACTGTAAGTCATATGCAATGGCAATCATCACACAACGAATGTATATAGTACCTACAAAATTATGAATAAACATGTAACACTCTTGGTCTTATTTTTCTGTTTCAATTATTAGACAAGCTGTGAATCAAATAGAACATTTTAATAAGAAATTTCATAGGGCCATTGGCTTGTTTCTTATAGGTCCAATCATTTCTGAAACGCTAGCTTTTACCATGCTGGTGTTACCTGTCATCCCATTCTATGACGTGTTAAATCTCTGAAAAAAACAGAAGAGGTAATGTGCCTTAATGACTCAGAAGGTAGTAGATGTTCAACAGCTATTCTGGCTTTTATCTACAATGTAGTATCAATATTTATGTTACTGAAATATATGTGTAGATGTTATCTATTAAACACTACACCAGGTTTAGTTAAATTAGTAATTCAGTCAGTCAGTCATCTTCTAAACCGTTCATCCTGTTAAGGGCTGCGGGGAAACCTGGAGCCCATCCCAGAGCACATAGGCCACAGGGCAGGGGACACCCAGGGCGGGGCAACAACCCATGCGCAGTATTGTAATACATATCTGATAAATATAAAACACATTACCAGGTTGCAACAGAGAGGATGAATCAATCCTGCGTATCTAGAAAAAGTGCTATTATAAACAGCAAGCGGTGTCAGACGCACACACACTGATCACACAGAACATCACAGTGTATTTGATCATTCAGAGCACATGCGGTATGTTGATGGAGGCCTCAGGACTTTGTATGGGAGTCACACAGTGCTCAACAGAGCATCCACAAATGTACAAAGTAGTCCGAGCCAAGAGAAAGATCACAATTAATGTCCTGTGTATTGCAATGTCTGTGTATTTAGCCTGAATATGTCATACCTCCTCATTTTGTAGGAATACACTTAATTGTTGCTGATTTTCAGAAAAATTATATGTTTGGTTCAGGGCTCAGTGCCTGTCTGATCAGTTTAGGACAGTGATTTCTGTCATATTGAGTGTAAAAGTTCTTTAAATCATATTTTAGCCCTGAGGTAAGCTGTGTTGCCTGTCTGGATCCATCAAAGTTAATTCTTAGAACATAATTGCCTCTGCTTGCTGATAAAAACCATGTAGTTAACAGGAGCATATGAGACCAACATAGTACATTATTGTTGTTGTTGAAGATAATGATTTCTCTTGTTTTTTTTTCTTTTGTATTTAATAAAACTGTGGCCAATATAATTTTCATTTTGAAATACAATAGTTGTTCGTACAAAATAGCCTGTTCTTTCAAAAATAAGCATATCAAATATCTGTGGAGCTTTAGGACCCAGTAGGAGATGACGACTTGAATTTGCTCTGGAGAGCCCCGGGAGGGAGGAAGGGCGCATGCGTTTCGCTTACTTTCAGACGATCCAGTGGAGCGCAATGAACTCGAACATAATGCAAAGAGTTGTACCTGCTTAAAGGAGCCGCGAAGATGTAGCAGCACAAAACGGCTCAACACACGTGAAGGGGAAAAGTCCGTAACCGATTAAAACCAGGGAACGAAGTTTAAAGCGCTGCGCAAGTTTAAACGGGAAAAAAAAATTAAGTATACATGTTAATGAAATAAAATGTAAGAAACACAAACTGGATTAAAGTAATTTAGTGGATCAAACAACAAGCATGCCTGCATTTGACAAACCGCAAATTAAACCTTGTGGCTTATTCCCAGTGGCAAAGATCTGATCCAATCATAATGGCTTGTTGCATTAATACAGAATAAAAGTATACTCAATTAAGTGTTAAACTGCGTTTTATGAGACCGCTGTTTTTTTTTCCGCCAGCCGGTGCCAACTTGTTTGTGAAGGATTATATTGAGGATGTCCGAAGTAACACAGAAGAAGAACCACTGGACATCTAAAGCAAAAGAATGCACAGTTAGGAAAGACGCTCGGGGAAGGTTTAATGTGGAGCTGCGCGGCGGAGCGGAGAACGGCGAGTTTCCGTACGTCGGGAAAGTTGGTCAAGACGGCCAGTTAAACGAAGATGAGTTACTACTGGAAGTCGAGGGTCTGCCGGTGCCTGGATTGCCTCTATATGATGTGCTGACAGTGATGAACAATTGCAAGGGTCCAGTCAGGTTGAGAACAGTCAGACAAGGTAGGTGACAAGCATTTCAGTGTAATTTTGTGGTTCAGTTAATTCTGAATGTCAGACGGCGGTCTGAGGAGGAAACCTGCCACGTTCTATTACCGCAAATGGATGCTGAAGTTTGTCAGGCGCAACCTGTGAAATCTGAAGCATGAAAATGTGTGGGGTTTTTTTTGCAAATAAATTAATTTGTGATTTAGTAGGACACTTTTAAGACTTGATGTCTTTATCAGTAAATGCAGGCATATTCATAATGTGGCTTCTTTTTGTGGATTTTGTACCTTTGTTATAAAGTTTACAAGTTTTGGAGGAGACTTTCTGGGTAAAAGTCATAAATCAGCTAACATCTTATTTTTCCGTAAAATTATAAAGCACACATTTGTGGCAGTTAATGAGTCTACATTCAAATAATCAGAACAAAAAGCCACTTTAAAAATAGTGACTAGTAAGTTAGGAATGTATCGCATCTTCACTCACTTCTAACGAAACACCTTTTCACAGCAGACAAATGTTGCATTTCTATATTTTTGTTATACATTAGATTCTGAAATAGACCCATTATTGCATGCAATGATGTGCATTATAAGTGTAAGATTGTTTTAAAATTTCCTGTTGCCCAAAATGGAACAGCCTGTTCGAATGGGAGTCTGGTTGTATCAAACATGGACTCTCAGTCCTTCATCTGTGACGCTGCCCAAAGCATAAACCATTAATGTTTTAAAACAGTCACATTTTAAATGACTGGACACTTGATGGATCCCATGTTAAACTGAAAGCAATGCTTATTGTTTATTATCATCTTACTTTAGTTGTGTTATTTATCATAAAGATCATTCTACAAGAAATCAACAGAGGCCTGCCGCTTAACTGTCTTGCATTTTCTTCATACTGTATGCAAATAGTGTCGTTGAACTCAACAACTAGTATGCAAAATTTGAAGCCAGTGTCATCTTTAGGACCCTGCCTCAAGATTTAGTGCAAGAAGCGAGTGTTGCTAAAAAATGTAAATGTTCCCCAAGTCATTACTTTTGAACTATTCATACTAAACACTTGACATTTTAAACTAAACACTGTTAGATATCTTTAACTTCCAAAATATTTGGACAACAGTTGTCAAATTATGGCTTGCTGAATTTTTTTTTTTAATTTTTTTTTTATTTTGTGCTTTCAGCAACTTTTGCCTGAACCAGTTTGGATTTTCTAAATTTTGGTATATTATGCGCCAGTTCAGTAGTTTAGATGTTTTTTTTTTTATAGCATATATGATGCAATCAGGTTTAAAAAAGTATAAAAATGTCATACTTGGACCTTACATTTTTGCAGTTGCATCTCCAACCAGCCAGCAACCTATTCTTAATTAAGTGTAAATGCTTTTTTTATATATAACACAAGTACTTTTGGAGAGTATTTGTACTGCAGAAATGTTGTGTGTGCCTTGATAACAAGGGACAAAGCATTTTGAGCCTTTCAAGTGTCCTTAATGTCCAACAGAATGGAATGTGTAGCAATCCTATCAAGTAACTCAACTGATCTTAACCTGCACGCTTTTAAAGGCCCTAGTAGGGTATTAAGCTGATTCCATGCACTTGGTTTTCATTTAATCATTCACGCTGCTATGGATCTAGCTGTAAACCCTATTAAATAGGTCTGTATGCGTGACGTGTAGGTGCTCCACATAGGCTGAGTTGCAATTTGTTATAACACACAAACTGAACGACACAATTAGGCTTAAAAAAAAGAAAAAATCTATCAGTAGTGTACAATAGATGTGAGTAGTCCCAAGAGATGTCGACTTCCCATGTAGATAACATTGTAATAAGCAGAGAACAATGGAGTAGCTTACAAAGACTCGATCCTCATTTGCCATAAAATACCCATTGCAGACTGTGAGGAAATGAGAAATGCTGTAGGGTTATTTTTGGTCACATATAAACACAACACGCGTCCCGAAAGCATCGATGGGGAATGGCAGTGGAGCATTGCCACTGATATAAACTGATTCATTTTCCGTTTCCTTGCTGTGCCTGGCTGATCCTCATGATCAGTGTTTGGTTTCTTCAAACCTGTGCACTTATCAAGCCCATCTACATATCTATTGTCCAGTGGAAAGAAGTAAAACTATAAGAAGAAGGAAAAAAAATACAGGGTTATATACTAGTTATAAAATGGTGGCAAAGTTTTAATCTCAATCATTCTGGTACCTGTCAGTCTCCCTCTGATGCTCTTCATATCTGAATGTAAATTGAAAACTTTCAGATGACGTTATGTTAAAAAACCAAATCGCTGTTGTAAGATGCTGAGATGAAGAGTTTCTTAATTCTCCAAGCCTTAGTTTAGAAGCTCTACACAAGAAAGCTTATTTTTTTCATATTTACATTTTTGGCATCAGATACTTCTACTGAAAGAGATAGTGTTTAAATATTGATTTGAATATTATATATCCTGTGTCTTATCATGTGGTGAGTGTAATGTTATTAAAGTAAGATGAGAAAACACTAAAGGAGAGAGATTTGTTTGAGAGGCTGTAGAGCAACATTCTGGGTGGCAGGTGTAGCTTTTAGACGTATGTCTCTGGAAAATAATGGCACGTTCCTTCTGGCGGCTGCTGGGCCTGAACACAGGTGTTTCCTGAGACTAGGACACTCTCCCACTCCGTTTGTCTCTAGTGGGGGGGTGGGAGGGGTCTGTTTCCATGGAACTAGATCAGGCTGATGAAGATGACGGGGGATCTGCTTACAGCTTCGCGGTCCCCTGATCATGATCCTGTGTGTGAGTTGGCAGACTCAGTGGAATGCTGTGGATATCATTTTTTTTTTTCCTGTCTTTCCAGTCTGGTCTCGGAGATCAGGAGGGTGGTCAGCCATTTTTCAGGAGTATATTCAAAGCCACTCCTTTGATGCCTGATCAGTTAGGAAATGGCCAGATAGAAACGGTTACCTCACAGTTTCAAAGCACTGTAGCATGAATGGAGCGCTCCTGCCTGCTTCCTTTAATGACGGCATACCCCCTTCCCCCCGGCCATGACAAAACCCCATTTATGCCACTTTGTCATCACCTGCATATCTTGTTTTTTTAAGACAGCTTTAAACCGGTCACTTTAAAGCCCTTGATTATATGGCTTGGTTTCTGAGGAGCATAAGATACGTTTTGTGTAACTGAAAGTATGACAGCATAAGAGGTAAAGGCCTCAGAGCAGTGAAATGAACAGAGTTGATGTAAAAGCAGGTTGACGGCTGATCCCGTTGCTGTTAGTAGAATGGGAACTGCAAATGCAAACCATCTGCATAGGCAGGGCCAGATAATATGAGGTAAAAGTGGGGGGGAATACCACGAAGAACACATCTCCTGCATTGGCTTCTCCACATTAAAGGCAGTGTGTTTGAAGTAAAGAATGGATATGATTTACTTAATATTATGTCCCCCTTACATGTCGATTCTTTTCAAGGCAGATCGTGTAGTCATCTTTAGCTTTAATCTGGGTCTGGTGTAAATAATGGGCAATCCGTCAGAGAGATGGGCAGCATCTGGTTATGTTTCACTCTCTTCCTCTTTAATAAATCTGCACTTCCTATTGTGTGTGCGTGAACCAGTATGCATTAGGCTGTACATTAAGATTTAGCCAAAGGTTGAAGTAGTAAGGTTGTAGTAGCAGACATCTGCAAAGACTTGGCAAAGTGGAATATGTTCTTTGTACTTAATCACTTATAATGTTATTTGTGCAGAGAAAATGAACTTCGTTTTCATCTTGCCATCTTACCTTGGATCTTATCTCAGTTTTTAGTTATTTTTGGGTTAAGTCATATAAGGATTCTTAATGAAGAAAAAGGAATAAAACATTGTTCATGTGTAGCATTTAAGGACAGTATATCAGCACAATTATTTTTTCCAAAGTTAAAACTAAGCCTGCGTTTGTTTCGTACTGTAGCAAACTCTTGTTTCTATGTGTCTGTTGACAGATTTGAAGGGTTTGAAAAAGAACTGTAGTGTAATTTCTTATGGTCAGGATGCTTGAAGAAATGTACATCGGAAACATATGCTGACTGTTATTTGCTTTTTAAAGGAAGAGATGCTCTATTGAGATGGTAAAGAAACTTTCTAAATTAACTATTTCCTCTGTGAAGTTGAGGTACAGTGTTTTTTATGATGAATTATGTATTGACTTTTAAGCCTAGCACATCATTCTTAGTGTCATTCATCAATATAGCAGTTAACATTTTAAATCCAATGATTTAAATATGACCAATTTTTACAGGATTTAAGGTAGAAATCGTTTCATTGTGTGAGCTGAGTGACTCATGGTTAGCAGCTGAGCACCTCGGTCCCTGCATCATCTGTCTCTCTCAGGCAGGGAATGGGTGGCCACGTTAACCCTTACACACACAGCTTGAGTTAGGTCACCATGGGCACATGGCATCCACGTGGTACTTTCTTTTGATGTACACAGCACTGAGGGGGGATTCATGATCACCGGGATGTTCTGAGACTCTCTGTTTTGGAGGCAGCCAGTGGGAAGACAACCATGCATTTATGAAAAGTGTGACATGTTTATTCACCAGCTTCCTCGCCCTATATAGACTTTATATTCCTGGAGAATTTCAGTTGTCATTAGCTAAGAGCTTTGGTGTTCTTGGCTAATTATTGCCCGTTGGTGTCAAACGCGGTGATAAAAATGGCAGAAGTTACACTACCCCACGGTCATTCCCAAGGCTGTACTGTGTTTCTGGCACCCTGCCTACGATGAGGAGACAGAACAGGATGGAATGTGTGGTCTGTACGTCCATTACACATTATGTGACAGACTAGTATTACTGTATCAATATTAAATACTTAGACCAAATTAACTCCTATTTTTGTTAGATAACCACCCTGTTTCCCAGGAAATGGTTCCAGCTCAGAGTTTTCATGCAAGAAGTGATAGGGTTGGTGTGTCTCACAGTGTTGTTCCACAAGGCAATACGCTAATCATAGGTTCATATGTTTGTTACTTTAATAGTAACATAACAAAAATAACAGTTTAGCATCACTAAGTCCTACAAATAAAGCACTTAAGTGATTTAAATTTTATTTATGGCGCAAGTTTAGGAGTGAAGTACTGGACCTACAAGCATGAAGCTCACATATGCTTGACCTTTTTTGTAAGATGTTTATAGTTTGAATTATTTACAAATTGAGGACTGACATTTTATTTGCTCGCTATGGTGTAAGAATTGCAAGTCATTGAATATGGTTTTACACGTAGGTTTGTTTGGGATTATGTTTATTTTTGACGTCTTGTTTTCAATTTGCGCTCCTTGAAGACTGAATATTTTGTTTTCTGCCTTTGACTTTTGCCTTTTAATTGCAGTCCAAGCCTTTGGCCATACTTAGACACGTTTCATTTAGAGCAATTGACTTTTCATCTCCTCTTCATGCCTTTTACTGCGTTATCCATTCATGCATACATTTCCTGGGAACATAAACGGATACAAAATGTTTTCATCCATGACAGCAGGGCTGTCTGATTATTGCTTTGAAACAGGGTAAATGGACAGATTCAGTTTTTCCATAGTTCTTGAGAAACGTTGTGTCATTGCAGCCTTAATGAATCTATCTAACATGTGTCCATATAGTGAATTACTGCTTAAAGCACACAGACTGGGATGTCCTCAGTGAATGTGTTTAAATTACATGAAACTGGATGTGTTATGGCTTCAGCATGAGCTGAACTTTGATCTTAATCAGTACAATTAGCTTTACTTCTGAATCCGTGCAGTCTTCATTTCGTTATGGTGTGAGCTCTGTTCAGATATTCAGTGTTGCATGTTTATGGAGGAAAATGTGTATATTGTTCATAATTTCCCACTGGTTTAAAAAAAAATATATATATAATTTTAATGGTGATAAATAAATGTGGTTCTATCCAAGAAAGAACATAATTGTCAGTAGTGGCACAAATTTCCAAGCCTGGTCTGTGTTCTGCCTTTGCCCCCTCTAACCACCTTTACACGTTGTTGCTGCTCTCCTTGGAATGCCAACTTTGGTTCCATAGGTTTTTTAAAAAAAAAAAAAAAAACAAAATTTTATTAAGAGTTTTCCTCATGGCCTTGCCAAGAAATTCAGGTAATCATGGTATTGTATTTTCCACCTACCACTAGGATCATCTGATTGCATGTAGGAATCTTTTGGCAGAAATTCCTCCAGAGTGGAATCTCTAGTAAGATGACACACCGGCATTCACTGCTTATTGCAGAAAAGTCAGGAAGCCCTTAGTATTGGTCCCTCAGACCAGGTGTCTCGTCATCTTCTGTTGAGGAGAAATGGGAGCGTGTCTTTGAACACTTGACAAAGGTACCGAAGTGTACCTTCTCCATGTATCTTTGTGATCTGCCATAGTTCAATTATCTTAAATAACTGTTATAATGTTCTGCCACTATGCCAACGCTGCAGTAGACGTGGGTTGCTACTGTAGTGTGTGGTTTTTTTGTGTGTATGTTTGTTTTATTACCCCTGCTGAACTGTGTCCAGTGAGGTTCGAAGAGGCAGCTGACCGCGGGCGTCCACTCTCCTTTTCATTCACATGTCCCTGTACATGCCAGTCTGTCCACTGCGGCTGGCGGTGAATAGGGATCACGGCAGCTGAGTGTGCGCCCGCAAGCCATCTGCGATGCCACACAGATTAAGTCACTGCGGTCGTCTGAATCCCGGAGCCCTCACACTGCCTCATCGAATGCACAGTTCTTTCCAGATTAACAATTGTCCCCTTTCACACACCAAATAAGGAGGTTGACTCAGTTAACTGAAGGTAAGTTCCATAAATTTCATATGGGGGTGGTCCTTGTAACACATGGCCTCTTGTTATTTAGTCAGAAGTAGTACAAGAAAGATGTAAACTTTTGTCAGGAATTTTATCTCATACGACAAGCTACATCATCAACTGCAACTGTGTAAAATAATTTGCTTACAGCTTTAATTATTTTAATACATTGCTATTGGGAATGCGAAAGCGTTTTTTATGTGGCGTGTGTGGACTCTAAGTGGTGTGTTCTCAGGCATATGATAAGAAACAGAGTGATGAAGGATGGACGACAGAAAGACTCTTTATAAACTGATCTTTCGGCTGGTAGCAGAACAAGAATAAATCACCTCGCTGTGTCCCTGTTCTGAGAGCAGTTTTTCATGCTACATTGTATGTGCTGTGATGTTTGGCCACATGTAGGCCTAATGTACAGTGCTGAATAGTGCGTTAATGCAGATAAAACAGAAAATGGCCTAAAAGTTGGTTATCTGTCAATTTCAAACATGATATCATGATCTCCTGTGGTGGGTTGGCGCCCCACCCAGGGTGTCCCCTTCCCTGCGCCCTATGTGCTCTGGGATGGGCTCCAGGCTTCCCCGCGACCCTCACCAGGAATAAGCGGTTAAGATAATGGATGGATATCATGATCTCATTGGTTTGTAAGTCTGGTTTGTTTTTCTATAAGGTGAATATAAACTCTCTTTTTTTGTGAAACGACTGTTTGTGCCCGTTATAAAACAAATCGTGCAGTTATATTGTAAACTAAAACAAAGAAGACTTAATGTGCACAATAACAGGAAGTTTGTACCCTTTTACTGCCATTCACACAACATTTTTTTTGCCAGCCATGATGGTAAAAGCATTATATCCAAATTCACCTTTAACAGGTCGTTATAGCAAGGTTGCAGTGCACTTATAGGCTTTCTTCATGTAGTCTGTGCCTTTATTACACACGTTTCTCATGGACAGGTGCTGCTCCTGCTGCAAAGAATTTTTAGACTTAAAAAACTGTTTCCAAAGTGAGTGTTTCCAAAATTACCTCCTTGCAGTTGACCCTTCTGCTGTGACATCTAAGGGTTAGTGAAACTACTAAAAAATGACACATGGCAATTTGATATAACAGCGTATAAAATGAGTAAACATGGAATCACTGCAGAGATCATCAGCATAATTTCTTTTCAGATGTCAACATCTTTAACTTTGTGTTTAACTTCTGCATTTTTATGTTTCATCCCATTTTAGCATCAGAACAGTATTACACAGTTGTACAGACAATTTGCCAATTTCTGACTTTATGATACTGCCTAAAAACAGCATATTTTCTGCATGATCTCTCGCTGTTCTCACTGGATACAAGCATAACAAGGCTTGAACATTCATGGTAAATGAGATTGTGAGTGAGAGGTGTCTGATTTTTGCTTGAGTGTTAATACATTTATTTATTTCTCTAGTCTTTTTTTTTTGTCTTGTGCGTACTTGCACTTGGAAGACATATTTGTTGTCATACCTCTGCTTCCTGTTGTCACACATCTGCTACCTGTTATTGTACTTCCTGTTGTCACACATCTGCTTCCTGTTATTGTACTTCCTGTTGTCATACCTCTGCTTCCTGTCATCATACCTCTGCTTCCTGTTCTTTTTTCTGTTGTTATACATCTGTTTTCTGGTGTCATACCACTGCTTTCTGTTATGCTACTTGATGTCATACCTTTTCTTTCTGATGTCATACTGCTCTTTCTTGTTGGCTTACTTCCCTTTGTCATACTGTTGCTTCCTGGTGTCATACTTCCTGTTGTCCTACCATTGTTTCCTTGTGTCCGACTTTCCATTGTAATATCTTTGCTTTCTCTTGTCTGCTGTGACTTCCTGGTAGAGCACACCAGTGTGTCTTTGTATTGCCAGCTGTGCAGATTTATTTTGCTACCTTTGAGTGCCTATGATGACGTTAATATTCACATAAAGGCTAAACACAAAAAGTTAAACACATTGTCAATTGTAACATCAGACTAATTTAAAGTGAGAAAAACATGAATGCAGACACGACCTGTGGAAAGATCAATAAAACTGCTTGCGAAATGTGTTTTTGCTCACTGTTGCAGAATGCTTCTAACGAAAACCTATTTTTCTTGAGAGGTTATGTACTTGTTTTGCAGACAAAACTGTGGTAGGGCTTAAAGTCAACAAAGCACATTGTGTGTTACAGCGGCATTCAAGCACATCCTTCTTGGTGACTGCGTCATGCCTCAAATCTAAACCAGCGTAATGTTGTTATATGCTTAACAGAATATTTGTTACAATAAGATAATATAATAATATTCTATTTTAATCAGTGCAAATGATACTTATTATATGATCTTTGGTTGTTGTCTAGTTTTTTTTTCTGTTAGAAAATTACACATTAAATCAGGGGTAAGGCATTCATGCTGACCATTTAGTCCTCATTGATTTGGTGATTTTATTTGTTAATCTGAAGCTTGTATTTTACTTTCCCATAGACGATAATACTTAACGTAGAGTTGTCTGAGAGGCAGTTTTTCTGGCACTGCTCTGTATGTGATTTGGACAGGACCTCCAAAAGGGTTCCATCCTGGCAGAGTTGTAATCAGTAAGAATTTCTGTTGTCCTTACAGAAACACATTGTAAAATTCTCTTTAAGGAGAACTGAAAGTACACCAGAAGTGTAGTGTTGGTATCTGAAAAGCTTTGATTGTGCTGCCTTAATATTAAAGTAATGCTTTGATCTTCTTGACATTCCAATGTCATGAAATGCATGTTGATACATTTTGCTCTATGATATTGAATTGAGCACAATTGCAAGACCCACACTGTTTGCAGACACAAGGCTGGCTCGACTAAGTGGAGCTGTCAGTATTCAGACCTTGTTTTTTTCCTGCTTTTTCCGAGATGTTGTGTGTGATATCTGGTTAGCTCAGCCTTGTTCTGGAATGTCACTGTAACAGAGCTGGACACTTGTATTCATTTATTTATATTTCTGTTGATAGGTGCTTCGTTTAATGCTTTAGCACCTTAAACGGTTCTAGTTCATATTTTGTGCTGTGCTGTGTCGGTGACCTTTGACCCATGTTTGCACAGCACTGCCAAAATAGCAGGGGTTGGCTGAGTGAAACAGCAACCAGTAAGAGCACTAGATAAAGAAGCACTGTGCTTTCGCAACAAATGCGTTTAATCGCTGATAACCCGCAGACGAGACATAACGTTTTTTTTCCCGAGGCCAAAAAAAGAGGTCCTTTCTCAGGAAGCATCTTGTTTGGAGGCATTTATGTAACGCAGCAGAGAATGTAAGGTGTAGACAGATTCCCTTGTTAAGTGATTTAAAGAGCCAATTAGATGGGGACAACTCCAAAAATAAGTTACACAGATTGACTAAGTGGCCCTTGGGGACAAAACAGTAAGTTGTTGCAGGAGAATTGACCACAGGGGACTTCTGTCAGCCCAGCGTCTCCATGCCACACTAGTCAGTGGAAGGTAAACGCTTCAGACTGGCAGCCAATCATTCATTGTAAATGTTGTAAATGGACACAGTTTGTGAGAAAGTGATCATGTAGAATTGCGTGCTGTTGAGTATACACACTGTTATCTCACTTCTAGCATAAATTCAGAGAAATTTGAATTAAAACTAGATAATTTAAGGCTGATGAGAAACTGAAAATACACAGAAGTACATATCTTCAAAGACTCTGAAGGACCTTATAGTCTGTACACGTAGAGATCTTTTTTTATTTGTATTTTTTTTTAACTATAAAAACTGCAGTTATTAATCACTGTCTAATAATATATCTAATATATCTAATCTAATAACCAAGTCTCCAGGTTCACCTCCAGTGCATTGATATAGAAGAATCTCTGCTGGAAAGTAGTCCGAAACTATACAAGCAATGCAAAACACACGGGCTAACGATGAATTAATCAGTTATTTAATTACCTGGATTACACCAATCAGTGAAATAATTTGCCAGTTCATGCTACTTCATTGTAACAGTTCCAAAACTCTTTGACACTGTAGGAATGCAGAGTCCTCCTGCTTTTCTTCTGATACGTCCCATTAGCCTGTCCTGCTCTATGGTCCAGGCACGTCTTGTTCCCTACTGCAGAGTCGCTGTGCTCCATGCACGTCTCCCAGAGAAGGGACGCGTTTCATCATCCGTCACAATCGGTCCCAACTAATGGAACATCTGCCAGCTTTTTTGCCGCCACCTCAGAACGTGGCAGGCGAGGTGCGGTCTCAAAACAAACAATTGAACTTGTCGCTCGTGCCAAAACAGTCGTTCAGTCATGGAAGGAACCGACTTGCACAGCAGGAGCCACTGAAATTTTAGTAATTTTGCTAAGATGGCAAATGTTAAGTGTTTGGATCAGTTACGTTGTTGGAGATCTTGCAAGTGGAAGTGAGGTGCACAAAACTCATTTTGTGGCACATTCTTCTAATGTCTGTACATGTCCCTGCTCTGGGTTTTGATTGAATTACTGTGATAATAGAATATTCCAGTGATACTAAAGCAGCCGGTTCAGTGGAGTCCTTTCAAAGAATGTGATGCTATGTAGCAGTGTGGTCTTAACTGTTTACCTTGAGGCTATATAACTTCATAGGCAAATGTTCTAGGCCACGTCATTTTGGGAAAGGTCAGCCAGGGAAATTGGTACCTAATGTTCATTAATTTCCTCAGTGTTGCCTACACGTGCTGCAGCAGAATTAAAGCCAGATGTGCAGGTTTTGGGTTTGTATCCCGGGCAGGCTTCAGCTGTGTCAAAGGTGTAACGTCGACTTAGGTACACTGGGGCTCTCTGTTGTGGCATTGTTGAATAGGACCAGCGGCTAAAAGAGTTGATCCACAACTCATACACCCACCGGTGGGAAAAAGAAAACCTTGGTTGAGCTCTGTGCTGTGGTATCAGTGGAATGTTCTCTGTACTTGGAAATGCGTTTGGATGAGGTTTTATGAGCTCACCTCATTCCTCAGTGACTGGCAAGCCTGGAGGGCTGCCAGAATGGCGAGATCACTGGCGTCTGTGGGTCAGGGTCCAGTCAAGAGTGCACTGGAATGCGTGACAGTTGTATAGGGAGATGACTCGGGGCGTGCTTGCATGATAAACGAAGACAGGAAAGACTGCCCCCACCGTCCACAGCCCTGACCTTGGGATGAATGTGAAATTGATGATGAACAGAACTGTAAGGTAGACGCATCAGAAATTGCCACACTGCATTATCCCTGTTCTCAGGGTCTTAACCCCATATTATAAATGTCATTGGACATTAGGCTTCAGTGCGTATTTGCTAAGATGTCCATGTTTCAGGCAATTGCACAGTTGAACATTTGCTAGTCAGTTAGTCAGATGTGCTGCTGAAGGCTTCAGCATTGTCAGTGTTCCAAAACTCCATGTGAAACTGGCGACCTGTAACTGTTTTATTGCACTTTTATATTTGTCATTGAGCTGATATGCAGGAAGGCCATGAGTAGTGTTCACCTGCAGGACATGCATGGTTTCTCCAAGGAGTAATTTGCGAGTCACAGGGTATGTCCAAAATTACTCCCTACTTTCTCAATCCCTTCTCCCTATATAGGGTATTATAAATAGTGGACTACATAGTGTGAATATAGTGTGCTTTCTTTATTGGAAGCTTTTTGACAGAATTCTGC
Source organism: Chitala chitala (assembly GCA_025773905.1). Classification (NCBI taxonomy): domain Eukaryota; kingdom Metazoa; phylum Chordata; class Actinopteri; order Osteoglossiformes; family Notopteridae; genus Chitala; species Chitala chitala. The sequence continues at coordinate 17,403 of JABJVR010001734.1, forward strand.
AAGGTGTTTATACAAAGAGAATGTTTTTCAGTGTAGTACAGTTTATATGTAAACGGGCTCAGGACAGATTTGAGTTGTGGCGAGAAATAAATATATTTAATGTAAGATGTGCAAATAAATCATAATGTAAACTGGCACAAAATACATTTTTATTGGTGAAATATATATTTATGATATTATTACACAGTACTTTAGGAAGTAGGAATGGCAAGTTTTCCCAGGAGGGGTTGGTCAGCCAGTCAGCCTTGGGCCCCCAGAGGTTTTTTTTCTCCACACTGTGGAGTTTTTGGTTCCCCTCCTTTGTTGTTGTCTGGCTTTACCTTTATCTTTAACCAAAGTCATCCGCCTGCTGTTAATTCTGTATTATCTGAATTTTCTATCTTTAAAGCGCTTTGAGACGACTTGGGAAAGGCACTACATCAAAATAAATTGAAATTAAATTGAAATTGATCTCTCCATTCTGCGATCGGTGGTCTACTCCAGCCTGTCTGCTATTTTTCAGCACACTGCATTATGGTATGTAGTGCTGGGTTAGTGAGCATTGTTTGTACACTACCTTTAGTGTTGCATTTTGAGTGCACTATATAGTGAATAGTTACACACTCATCAATCGGACACCACTACACAATGGACACCACATTGTGCAGTGCGCTGTACGACAAGTCGTGTGTGATTTTGAATTGCATACAGTACTGTAGTAAGTTCACTTCACTGTCCTGTCCACTAGGGTAACAATATTTCGTTCTATGAAAATATTTTTTCTGTGACGCAAAGATGATGTCAGCAGAAAAATCTGAAATCCCATTAAGATGATTGCTACACACCAGGCCCATTGTCCAGAGGTTATGCTAACTGTGTTTATCTTGGCAGCCTGGATGGTGGCGTGAAGGTAATGGCGCCACAGTGGTAGAACAGGTACAACTAACGTATTGTCCATCAAGCTGCATATCTGCATCTTTTCAATTGTCAGAATCAATGCTCTTGAAAATAACACAAGGTCACATTGAATTCCTGACTGTTTCTCTTTATTGTTCCTGAAAGGTCTTTGAAGGCTGCTCCAGGTTTTGAGTGAAAATATAAGTCTTTGATAAAGTGAGGTACTTAACAGAAGTAACATGATATAGTTGCCTTGGTGAGACAATCCCCACAGCCACTCTGTTTTTAACTCTCTGTCTCCAGGGGGGGGGGGGGGGGGGGGGGGGGGGGGGGGGGGGGGGGGGGGGGGGGGGGGGGGGG
>JABJVR010001736.1:1254-18637 GCA_025773905.1 Chitala chitala
TCTCCACATATTTTATAATAATATTTAAAATAATATTACGAAATCTTTTTTTTCTTAATTTATTTATATTTATTCCATATTCATTAACATTAGGAAATTTTTAAAAAAAAAAAAAAAAAAAAAAAAACCACAACTGTCAAAAAACGTTTTTGATAACCTTTCGGAGATGAATTTTAACTCAAATACATTACACAGTCTTACACCTACACTCCAGTTGAATAATTATATAATTTGCCCATTGTTCAACGTTTATACACTCACAAGATCAAAAGCCGGTGAAACTGAAAATACGTTGTGGAAAAAAAAAAAAAAAAAAAAACGTTAAGGCGTAGCACCGCAAGCAGATTAGTAAAAAAAATTATTTCCCTGCCTCTTCTTTTTGTGTAAGAGATGCGTGTGCGCTTGAGTGTCTCCGTGTATGTGTGTGTGTGTGTGTATGTTGGAAAAGTGGGTGTAGCTAAGCATGCAAGTCTCAGAACAGTGATGAACACAGAGAGAAAACCCACATCGCTGCATACTGCGTTCACAACAGTCAACAGTACAAAAGGGGAAAGGAGAGGTCTGTGTAAAATTCGCTGTAGCCGATACAGCGCCGGATCCGTCAGGTTGTCGCCAGTGTTACTACGTCGCCGTGTGCATACAATGGTAAACCTAAAACTGAACTTCGATTTCGCGGTCCTTTAACCCTCGGTTGTTGCGCATGGGGAGAGCGACGCAGAACCTACCGTTTTGGTACGAAATACCCACAACTCTGATGAATGGGAGATGGTAACGTCTGAACGACACTGGCAGGAACATGGTTGAGAGGACCAGTAAATTTTTGTTAATCGTCGTTGGATCCGTGTTCTTTATGCTTATTTTGTACCAATATGTGGCTCCCGGAGTGATAAACTTCGGCTCACCGCACGGGTACTTAGTAGAGGACGACACTGATATCTTCCCCACTCCGGATCCGCATTACGTTAAGAAGTATTATTTCCCTGTTAGGGACCTCGAACGTACAGTGGATTTTGAAATCAAAGGGGAGGACGTCATAGTGTTTCTTCATATTCAGAAGACCGGAGGGACGACTTTTGGAAGACACCTGGTCCAAAACGTACGTCTAGAGGTTCCTTGCGACTGTAGACCTGGTCAGAAAAAGTGCACATGTTATCGTCCGAACAGGAAAGAAACCTGGCTTTTTTCACGGTTCTCCACGGGCTGGAGTTGCGGGTTACATGCGGACTGGACTGAACTTACCAATTGCGTACCCGGGGTCCTAAATAAAAAGGAGAACAAGCTTAAAACTCGAAGGTGAGTTTGAGAATAATGAGCGGACTTTTGATTTAGAGTTAAAACGTGTGTTAATAGTGTTACTTGTGTGTATTCGAGCTGCTGGTGTAGTTTGCTCTGCCAGGTTACGATAAATTACAAGGACGAATACGTGGCCTGTATGCTTTATTTTATTGTTATTATAGCCTATACATGCACACCGGATTGTTTCATTATTGCGTTTACCTAATTGCTTCCTGGTTTTAGACGTTTTTCTTAAAAGAAACAGGCGCACAGCAGTCTGCAGGTTTACCCCCTTTTCGGCACAGCAGGCGGGGTAAACATTACATGACTCTGACTGCGAAGGGAAAGTGGAAAATCACAGGTTTATCAAGCAGCCCTTGTAAACACCGAAGTAATTTTTGCCAGGTGTGAACTGCTTACAGGAATCAAGCACAGGAGTAACACATTTTCGTTTTCATTAGTTCAGTCACTTCACAGTTTAAAATGTAGGATGATCAGTCACGTAAAAATATCAATTTTATTAGTTTTTTTAAGGTTTCACTGAAGATCTTTATGTAACTACAGTCTGTCATGTAAAATTGATACAAAAAACAGTTGTTACAGAACATGAAACATTTGCATGTTCGCGTGAAATAAGACAACAATGCCATTCGTCTTATTGCGTTATTTTTAGGTAGTTCGTATAAAATAATACATTGATGCATGATATAGTATACAAAATGAATAAGGTCTGAAATAAACGAGAATTTTGTATTACCGTCAATTTTGAATTGCTCAGCGAAAAACGTACATTTTAGAGCAAGTTCGTTACTTGGTTGGCATTTGTTTCACCCAAACCCCGAGCAGACCGTGAAACACGTGTTGCTTTCCCGTAGCTATTGACTGTGTCGAGAAGAGCAGACTTTGGGTTTGGAGAACAGAAAGCAGCCGTCAGTAGAGCAGTGCGTATTATTCTCACTCATGACTAGCAATTTAATTCTTGTTTTGACAGAGTATGACATCATAATTCCGAATGCGCGAGGACTCGATTGTTAGAGGCTGTATTAGAAGTAAGGGATGGTTTCAGACATTAGCCCGCTGAAAGCCCTCGTACCTTCGTAAATGTACTGTGCACAAAGTTGACTCTGAGATGCAATGTGTAGTGTAATGGTTTTAATTGGAAAAAGCAAAGTAAATCCCTATACTGCAGGTTTTGCGGCAAAAATGAACCCCCCCCCCCCGACTCCTTTGCCTACATTGGCAAGAGTACAGTACTATAGGATTAATGCCATGCAGTGGAAGGTGGTTTTCCTGGTTGTGGGAAATCGTGCCATAACTCGGGGGGCATGCTGTGTAGCAGTGAACGGAGCGGTAATACGATGCTGATGGTAATCTCATACCGCGGCTGAAGAACACCTCTTTTGTTTTACTTGCATTATTTGTTTGCTTACAGTCCCACGTCTTTGTGAATTTGTGTAACTGAATGGCCAGTCGATTGTGGGATACTTGCGTGCCCAACTGCTTACTGAACCGTGCAGTGGATTGTACACATTTACCTCCGTTTCAAAAGGTTTGATGCACGATTTATGACTTCAAAGACTGGTCACGATAACAGGAAGTTGAGATTTAATTGGTAAATTAGTCTGTATATCCGGAGTGGGCACAGTAATGAAGCTCAGCAGGTCTGTTTTGCATTGTGGGTGAGTTGGCAGTCGGGCTGGAAGAGGCAGTCAGTTTTTGCTAATATTCCAACATTAAGTATAGAGGACAGATACTTTATACTCTTATTGCTTATAAGTTTAGTTTTTTTTTTTTTACTGCATTGTCTTCATTGGTCCACTGCTTTGATGAGGCTGAGATGTATGGATAAGATAACGGATCCTGAATGGACCGTAACGTAAGTTAGCGTCACTTATTTTAAATTTATACAACAGATGTTGCTACTTTGTGCTTGTGCATTGACTTGTGTGACAGTCTGGCCTGTCAGAGGTTACTGAAAAGATATTAATTTTTGTCTTCAGATGAATGCCCTTTGGATCACGGGTCATCTGTTTGTAAAATGAGTGGAATACACGAGCATATGAATATCCACGTATATTAAAGTGAACGTTTTTTTTTTTTTCTTTTTTATTCCTTCAGCCCTTTTTTTTCAAATGTCAAATACTGAACTGATGTGGTATGCTGATCTGGACGCAGTTTTTTTTTTTTTTTTTTTTTTTTTTTTTGGTGAATGGTTTTAATGGAATCTGAGTATAGCTAGTGTTTTGATGAGAAATCTCCTCAAGACACTTTGTGTGGAGCTTAGCCTCCTCTGTCCTTGTTAAATCTCCAGGAAGACCTTGGTGATGGTTAGGTCAAGGAATCTGCAACTGGCCTATTTACTTTAAACATCACTGCTGGCAGATGAGTGAAAAAATGGCAGGCTCTGACATGATCTCGTGGGAGTAAATAACATGTTTCAGAGGTGTCCAGTGCTTTGAGTCGCTTGTTGGGCTACAGGGACTTTGCTTGAGATCTTCTGCTTGTGAGTTGAAAGTTGCCTGAGAGGCTGACATGGGAAATAATTTGGTGATATTAAGGGAAATAATGAAATGTGGAGTAGAAAGTGTTGGAGAAAGTACTAAATTTAGTGCAAATACCAAATATATAAACTTGTGTTTAATGAAACAAACTGAAGACAGTGGATTTGAGTCACCAAATATTATCAACAGCTGACTGTGTGGTGCTCGTTCAGTTCCATGGAGCAGAGGTTCTTCTTATTATGCTGAGCTCAATGCAGTTTTGTGCCCCTAACAGGATAGCTTCAATGCAGAAGTAGGCCTGTTTCTTTCATTTAATCTTTTTCCAAAGTTGTTAAATTAGGACAGTTTGTTTCTGGCTTGTGCCTTGGGAATACTGCAAATGCTTGCTTGTTAATGCTGATATCCAAAGGGCTTGGTGTCTTTCGAGCTGTTAAAACACAAGCACGGTTCTGAGTCGACCTGGGGATGACTGCTGAGTATACTTTGGCCAGCAAGGTAGCTAATTTAAGTGAATCCGTGTGGTGCTGGGAGCCAAGAACGCAATGGTGGCTGAATGTATTTAGAACTTCTGATCTGTGCGTTGAATGGCACTCATGCCTGGATGCCGCCAAACCCATACATTTAACACTTGTGCCCCCGTGTTAATCTCATGTAATAATGAAGATCATTATTGTTCTTCCCCCATCTGTTTATAATTATCTCCCTTTTTATGAGACTCAATGTGTGGTGGAGACCTAGGCTTATTTGACTTCTCCTGTTATGAAACAATTTAAATTTTTCTTTCTTTTTTTGTTTTTCTTCCTTGTGTCTGCTAGAATCAGTGATTCATAAATGTCTTAGAAATTGGCTAAGGCAGAAGTGCCAGTGCTCAGTGAATACAGGAAAAGATCCTAGGTTGGTCAGGATTGTGAGTAATCTTGGTGAGTCTTGGGTTTTTCGATGTTGTCACACAGACAGGGATGCTACTAGTGACTTAGAGAGGATTTAAATTATGCCTTCAGTGTGCTGGTGGGTTCTGCATTTCCTTTGATTTTTTTTTTTTGTGTTAATATCTAGTACTAACATACTGTTTGTCAGCTAGGCTATACTGTTCTCATTTTATGTAAATCCAGATCAGTTAGAATTAAGTGAGTCCCAACTCCCACACATTGCTGCTTTTTGTAGCAGAGCGAAGACCCCTTTTTAGTGTGGTTAAAGCTAGAATGCATAGATTTTGCCTGCTACTCTGAGTATTACAGTAGTGTTGCCTATATGAGCTTGATGGCCTAGCGAATCACATGTGCTTAAATAGGTTTAGCACTGTGTGGAAACTTTTTTTTTTTTTTTTAAATGGGTTAGGATGTGATTAACATGCCAGATGCAACCCTAATGATGTTTCTGATATCACTCCTCGTATGAAGAATAATTAAATAGTCTAAGATTGACAACATCAGCCTGATGTTAAGTCATTTAAAAGAAGATGGGAAACCCTAATGAAAACTGCCCTGTGGCTTCTATAAAAATCATTTATTAGTTCCCCTGTAAGAATAAGATCTGACATGCTTGAAACTGCTATAAATTTTGTGAATCTGCCAAGCACATCTGCCAATGGGCTTAAGGCGTGTCAAAATGAGAGTCATCTGTGGCACTGTCCTGTTTTCCCAGTCCACCTAAAGGGCAGACATTCAGAAGGCAGAAAGCAACATTGTATGACACTTGTGAAATTTGGATGCCTTTTTTTCTAGCTAGACTCCGTAGCAATGCAGACCACACACCGGAATGTGTGCAGTTTATTACGAAAACAACTCCTTAATAGGCAGCTTGAAAGCTGTTCTGCAATGCCGTAACCAGGTCTGCTGCCTGCTGGTCTGTACTGGTCAGCTTCATTGGCCTGTTGTAGCATAAAGCAGAGCAGACTGCATACTGAGACCATGTATGGAGATTATTATTGAACATCATTCGCCAGTTGGATTCAGTTTTTATGTACGTATTTCAGATCACACTTTTGAATAATCTGACTGTATTGTCAATGTACATAAAAACCTCTCAGTTGATTAAATCATATTTCACTTCTGTATGCAGGCCAGTATGGTGCATTACAGTCTTCATTTGGTAGGCTTCGTTAAAAGCTTGTCACTTGCAGATAGTGTAGTCTTATAAACCAATTGAAGGCACTAGGGTTTTTCTTTTTTGACAAAGGAGGTGTCAGGGTTGCAGTGCATCACTGTTTGTTGGTTAGTGTGGCTCTGTAATTACAGATGGCAGATTTAGGGTAAGGCTACACCTGTTTCTGAAAGAGCGACTTGTTTTCCTCAGACCAACTGGCAACATTAGCTGCTGATGTTGCTAACATACATGTGCCAGTTTGACAGCTAGCTTGGGGCACAGTGCAGCCATTGTACAAGTTTTTTCCTCTTGGAATTGTTCCTGGCCCTATCTGTGGACTTGTTGTCTCTGGGATGCCTGTAAGGTGCATCCGTCAGGAAGGTCCCCTGCGTCAAGTACCCTGAGCTCTGTGGGTCTTCCTCATTGTTCTGTGGTGAATGATGAGATGAGCATGATTAAAAATATCTTCAGGCTTTAAGAGAAAGATAAACAGAAAATGTCTGTGTCTTTTTTATTTTTCCTGTTTGGCTAATTTAATTATGCGGTGACTGGCTTTTGTTAAAGAGGTCAGGGGAGAGAGTTCTTTGTACAGGGGTTGGTGATCTGAAATGATAGGGTCTTCAGAACATGCCTCCCTAGATCCTAGTGGTAAAGGAAATTGTGGCAGGCTGAAGTCATTGGGCTTTTAGTAAGTGGTGGCAGGAGAGTGAAGGGTGTTCCTTTTGTAATTACCAAACACCCCGCTGCCCAAACTCACCACCACAATAGTGTTTTAATGTCACCCTGCCTGCCTATATTTCTATGTTTGTGGAGTTGTGGAGTTTGTGGATGTACCCTTACCTCTCTCCACAATCACTTAACTGGTTTATGGACCATTTGTGTGAGGAGCAAGGAGGTATCTGTAGAGCTGCACAACTGATATGTGTCACACACGGTATGTTCCAGTCCCACTGCGATACAAGATACAGGCTCTGAGAATAAAGACCATGATGGTCAGGACAGGTTCCAAACAATCTACAACAGTCAGCGAAATATGCTTATTCCCAATTGGGTTTGGAAAAGAGCTGTACTTGCAGAAGTTTCCAGAAATCCCTAGTATTTTGTGTCAGGGATGAAATATCATGCACCTTGCTGTGTGCTATCTGATGTCCTGTGCCTGCTCCAATTGCTCGCCTGTGGGCCTCTGCCCTCCCAGTGTTCTCTATGAGTATGTAAAAGGAGCTTTGTAGCATAGGAGATACTAATGAATGAAGGATTCAAGCTATAAACACAGATGTGTAAAGCAGTCCTTTGATTGGGTTTGTTCTGAAGACACACTTGCTTTTCGAATGCTGGTTATGGCTATGCTGTATCTCCCTTTGAGAAGAGTCACAGACATTGGTGTACTTAAAATCAAATTTCTTATTGTTTCTTACTCAAATCTTTTCTATCATACAACAACTTACTTTGCCAAGTGCATGCTATACAGGTGTCTGAGGCAATTTTGTATCCTTCTGGCTTTGAAATGATTTTCTTGTGTTGTCTGTTGTAGCTTTTGCTACCGCAAAATGTTGGCTTAGGTTTGTGTGCGCGCGTGTGTGTGCGCGCGTGTGTGCGCGCGCGTGTGTGTGCGCGCGCGCCTGCATGCATGCATGCACGCACGCGCTGTTCTCTGCTCAGGGTAGTCTTTCTGTGCTTTCTGTCAATCTCACCCTTGCTTTTACGAAGCTTTTCATTTTGAGGACATAGGTCAGGTTTTACTGCGGAAGTTTGAGTCAGAACTGAAAGAAATCAATCTTCATGGGTTTAATGTCAAGAACCAGACCTGAATCCTTGGTCCCTGTGGTATGAAATAGAGCTATGCCTCTCTGCAGTGAATTGATATCAACTGTGATTGTGGACGTAGTCATCTGACACAGTGAACATCTGCACCGCACTGGTCTGCCCATGTCTGTGGATCTGTGCTTCTCTTTTAGCAGTAGGGTCTTCTCCATCTCCTCAGCAAGGCTCCTTATGGCACAACATATAAAGGGCTGGAGCTGAGTCTGAAAGGTCCCAAGTCCAAGTACCAACATTCTCTAGTTGAATTTCATCCAATTTTTCCCACTAAAAATCACTACCAAGCATTAAAACCGACTAACAAATAACTGAAAATATATCTGACTTACGTCATTTATCAAAGTTCTGATCCATGGTTGGTTAAGGTTAGCCTGGAGTGTATTCCATATATACACTAGGGCTCTATATCGGTAGATTAAAATGATATGATACATATTGTCGATATACTCAGTCAATACACGATATGTATCAACGATATGCATATCAATAAAAGTTATACATTTCGCACAGCTCTGTAAAATATTGTGAGGTGTCTGAATCCTGTAAATACAATTATCTTATTATTGTTATAATAGTAATTACTATATTATTGCATTTTGGCCCATCTGGTGTTTCCTCAAAGTATTTCCAAACTTTGCTGAATTTTGGCATCTTGCATGTGAACGCAGTTGAGCGGACATAAAAGCAGACGACAATTTCAAGCACATTTGCGCATACACGGTTACGTCATATTTTCCTAGCATTGCGATACGGTTCGCCGTTGGTCATTTTAGTTTGTTTACCCATGAAAAAAATCTGATTTTTTTGTGTTCCGGTCATTAATGAATGGCCAATTCATATCGATCGGACAACACGAGATTTGTACCGATTCCCGTATCGGCTAGGAAGCATTGATATAGCCGATAAATATCGAACCGATGTGGACCCCTAATATACACTGGATAAGGCCCCAACCCAACAGAGGGCACTCAAACACTAAGTGTCCACCAGAACCTGACAATGCTTTTGGGTGCTGAGGGAGGAAATCACCCCACAGAGGTCATAACCACTGGGATGGTGTGAGGCCTCCTTTATCTAAAATACTTTGGGAATTAATTTAAAATAAAACACTGCATGTAGGTAGGCAGTGTTGTATAAAGTACCTGACAGCCACACTTAAGTAAAGGTTCAGATATTGTGCTGTAAAATTATGTAAGTAAAAGTCAGAGTCACCTATTGTAATATTACTTAAGTGAAAGTATTTAATTGTACTTAAGTATCAAAAGTAGTTTGAGTAAATGTACTTAAGTATTGAAAGTATCTCATTAAAAGGCAGTCAGAATTAGAATTCCCAATTTTTATTTTGTATTGCGTTCTTTTTCAAATTATTACACAACCTAAAAAAAACTTATAAATTCAGTGCTTTTTGATAGGCACAAGAGGCACTTCATTTAATATGATGAGTACTTCATGCCAAGAAAGGAGAACACCTCTTTGAGATATGGCCACAGTTGGTCTGACTCGTGTAAGGCAGGAGGGGTTATTGGAGACGTTATGCTAGCAGACGTACCAGGTGTTGGGGCAGCATCACTGCTGCTAGAGGAGGATGGTGCTGCCTCCATGATGGCTACTTCCTGCTCTTTTGACCTGCCTGAGCTTGTTATGCTGAACTCAGACAGAAAACTGAAACTTTGGCAGTGTTTTTTTATGTAGTAGTAAGTAATGAAAATGCGATGTAGGAAATGTATCAGAGTAAAATTATGCATTTTATTTAAAAAAGCATTGGAGTAAAAGTTGACTCAAGTACAAATACTCCCTAAAAATACTTAAGTCCTGTCACAAAGTGGTACTACTTTGTTACCTTACACCACTGTAAGCAGGCAGAAATGTGGATGGGAGTACATGTAGTCAGCTATGTGGAGAGGCAGGTATAGAGTAATTCAGTTGTGCTCCTGTTTATAGAACTATGCTAGTATATAAATATGTAGCCATGTAGTCAGGCAGGTGCAGAGATAGCGAGGCAATGAAAGACATTGTGTAGAGACAGTAGAGACGTCGGGTCAGGTTGCTGAAAGGCTAGATGTGCTTTTCTGGGTTTTGTGAAAGAGAAGGGTGAATACTGATGGAAGTGTGGGGCTGATTCTGTGCCTCAGATAAACCAGGCCAGCAGAGCTGATTAGTTAATCCAATCAGATCAGTGTGGATTAAAGGGCAGCAGTGTCAAAACTGCCGACGCGGTTATGCTAATCTCCTTTTCGGGCTGTAAATGTGAATCGTGCGTCCAGCCAAGCGGCGTCAGGGGCCTCTCACGTCCTCCTGGGCTACAGAGCATGGCCAGTCACTGCTTGTAATGTCAGGTGGTAGAAATGAAGTGTCATTGGCTGATATAAAATGTTTCTCATGTCTTTTGTGTGAGACCGAGCAGTAAAGTAGGACTGTGTTGTTGGCTGCTTTCTTGGTGGTGGCAGTTTTTAAGGCATTGGTTGGCGGGGTGTGGGTGGGCGGCTTCTCTTTGCACATTAACAGACTAAAAAAACAAAACAAAGTCCCAGATTAGTAAATCACTGATGAACTATAGAGCAACATGCTGTACCTGAAATACCGTATTATACTTAATTGATTGGCATTATGTACAGTAATCACATAGAATTATTCACATAGGATGTTTAACTGTAGTAACTGATGGTAAGAATCGTCTTTGTACATCCTACAACAATGTCACTTTGGAGGAACTGAATTCCTTATAAAGCATATGTAAACATTGATTCGTAGCTTAATATCACTTCACTGATTATCCAGTACTCAGAGTAATAATAATATTCACAATCTGCTGGTTAACCTTTCAGATGATAGGTAATTAAGTGTATGGCATTCTTGAGATAAGCACTCCCATGTTTAAGGATCAGTTATTTTTATCTACATAAGCTGAGGGCTGAGTTCTTGCTAGACTCCTTTGGAGTGTGTATGTATTTGCATGTATAAACATACACCATATACTGCATGTCTGTTGGCATTTAAAATAATTCAGTTTTTAGGATTCAAACTAGTAACATTCTGGTTGTAACATACACTGATCAGCCATAACATTATGGCCTGCAAAAGGTGAAGTGAATAACATTGATTATTATCTTGTTACAATGGCACCTGGATGTGCGTGGGATATACTAGGTAGCAAGTGAACATTTTGTCCCTAAAATGATGGACGCAGAAAAATCGGCATGTTTAAAGATTTGAGCGAGTTTTACAAGGGCCAAATTGTGATGGCTAGATGACTGAGTCAGAGCAACTCCAAAACTGCAGCTCTTGTGGGATATTCCCTGTCTGCAGTGGTCAGGCCCTACGAAAAATGGTCCAAAGAAGGAACAGTGGTGAACCAAAAACAGTTGTGGGCGGGTAAGGCTCATTGATACACGTGGGGAGCGAAAGTTGGTCTGTATAGCCCAATCCAGTAGAAGGACTGCTGTAGTTGAAATTGCTGAAAGAAAGGTATCACAGTGCATCACAGTTTGCTGCATATGAGGCTCCATAGCTGCAGACCGGTCAGGGTGCCCATACTGACCCGTGTTCATGGCCAAAAGTGTCTACAATGGGCATGTGAACATCAGAGCTGGATCACGGACCAATGGGAGAAGGTGGCCTGGTCTGATGAATCAGGTTTTCCTTCATGTCATGTGGATGGCCGGATGTGTGTGCGTCACTTACCTGGGGAAGAGATTACATCATGGTTGCGCTATGGAAAGAAGGCAAGCTGGTAGAGGCAGTGTAATGCTTTGGGCAATGTTCTGTTGGGACACCTTTGGTCCTGAAATTAATGTGGAAGTACACCCCTTCATGGAAACGGTATTTCCTGATGGTAGTGGCCTCTTTCACCAGGATAATGCACCCTGCCACACTACAGAAATGGTTCAAGAAGGGTTTGAGGAACACAGCATTGACTTTGAGGTGTTGATTGGCCTGTAGGTAGATCCTTGGAGGCCCCACCTCACACCTTACAGGACTGAAAGGATCTGCTACTGACAACTTGGTGTCAGATACCACAGCATACCTTCAGAGGTCTAGTGGACTCCATGCCTCAATGGGTCAGGGCTGTTTTGATGAAAGCGGGACTTAATCAATTAGGCGGGTGGTCATAATGATATGGCTATCCTGTGTATATGTGTGTGTAATATATCACTGCAGTAGCTTTTGAGATAGCATTACTGAGCTGTATGGAAGAGTTTTTGGCTTGAGTTTCATATTTCCTTTTCTAGAGGTGAATAAACTTGAGTAAACTAACAGACACGTGTCACATAACAGACATGAGTGCAACAGAATGTAATGCATCTTTTTTTTTTTTAATTGAAAAATCTGCTGTCTGACCTCATTCCCACTGCTGTGGTTTTACAGCTGCATTGAAGTCATGCTTTCCTAAGTCAGGAGCAGAGCTGAACTGACCAGACTTCTTGAACTTTTAACACTGTTCAACACAGCTTTGCTTGCAGCCTGACTCTTTATTTCCCTTGCTAACAGGAATGCTTACCCAAAAAAATGGGCTGTCTGTTTTTGTGAATGTGAGTTTAAAGAACGAGAGTGTGCGTCCGTGTGTGTGTTATGTGTCTGCGTGTGTGTTGCCGCGTGTATTTCTTGGAAACCTGGGATGCAAATTATGCATTTTTACACTGTCACAACAGCATTGCAGAAACATAATAGCTTTATAACATTAGCTTTTAGCCCGAGGCTCCCTTATCATTTCTGTGTTCTTTGACACACGATGGGTAGACATTAATAAAAATAACTAGTATTAAATGTGTGTTTTTTTTTAATATACCTATCATTTGGCATTTGAAATATGACACTGCCTCAAACATGCCACTCTGTATAACAAATCAGTTGGAGTTACTCAAACCATAGCAAATCACTGCCTGTTGACACTGGTTTCGCAAAGACAAACAATAGGCTCTGTATCCTTGCAGATCCTGAGTTTTTTATGTGCTGTGTGCCTGCATTTAATCGTAAGCTTATTTGTCAGGTGATGCCAGGACTGGGAAGGTTGTGTCCTTTACTGGAAAAGCTCTGGGCCTTGCAGCGGTTTATTTTGGTGGATAGGGAAGACCGATGTGTGGAGATGATGCATCATGGGATTGCAACTGATGTGGTAGATATATGGTGATGATGCATACTGGAATTGAAACTGATGTGGCAGATGAGCTGGTCTTCCTGGCACTTTGTTGTGCAATGTGGAAACCAACCCACACACACAAATTATCTGTATAAATATACAAGCCAGACATGAGGAAATGATCGTCGACCACGCCATGTAACTGATATAACATTAACCAGAAAACCCAAACCTGTTGAAAAAGTAATTTGCTTGTTGCCTGTAGGTAGACAGTTTGAAAATGACAGCTCTTCCCACGCTGTGAATGGAGACGGTTCTTATTGTTACCACAAGCCGTGCTCCAGCTTGATATCAGTGAGTGGGGTTGGTGTGATTAGAAAGTCGACCGCCAAGGCTGTTACACTTGCTCTCATTAGGCCCACATCTTTGTGCTGTCAGTCTACAAGTGTTTTTTTTTTTTTTTTTTAACTCAGCTGTGATTGATTTCTTCTCAGCATTATAATTCTCCTGTTGAGTTCATGGAAGTTAAGGATTCATCTTTTTATGACTTTTGTGTTAATGGGATTTTTTTTCACAAGTTGGTTACAGTTTCTGTTGAAATCCATGCTGCGTCTTGTCTGCCTTGTGAATGAGTCCTCAGTAAAGCCTGATCACCAGCCGGTGTCCTTGTGTTCCGCAGAGTGATTTGCTGAATTTACTTGCTTTTCTCCTTTTGTCTTTTGCCAAAACACTGGCCAGACGTGCTCACTTGGGATCTCTTAGAAACGCCTCAGGAAAGCATGGCTTGGTGCGGTGAGTGGTGGCCATGTCCACCTGCCCGCAAAGCGGGGCAGCCCCGGTGTGCAAGTTACTGTGTCTGCCAGAGGATGGACAGAAATCCCTGGTGCAGAGAGGCGTTAGGTGAGGTGATTTATTATCTCTGCAGAGGGAATGAGAGATATAGGGAAGCAACTGGATATTCTAATGCACAGGTATGGGAGAAGTATTCCTTCTCTTTTTGCCAAAGCCACTGAATTTGTCCTTGTTTTTATCGCCATATTTTCTTTGAGTCCAGGGATCACTACTGCAGTTTTATTTTTTTCCATTTATAGATGCGTGTGTGTGTGTCTCTTTTTCATGTTTCCAATGAGAGCCTCGTGGGGCAAAAGATTTTTTTGCTGTCAGAACCCATCGAGACCCTGGTATTGCGTTCGATTGAGATAACGACGTGTCATGGGGCCTCGTCAGACGCTCAGCTCCCATCACGGCACATACTCCTCTCCTGTTTAATATAAAAATCCAGGTTTTGCTTTAAAGGCTACTTTTTAAACCATGTGTGCTTTTATGTGCCTGCATATATGAGCATTACACTTTTTGGTAATAACCTCTGACGCTTTGCTCGGCCGACCCACTGAAGCTGAGAGCTGGGGTCGGCGCTGTTATCAGCAGAATACGCAAACGAGAGCACGACAGCAGAATAAAGTGCGGAAGAAAGCAGAGGATACAGTAACAGTTAAGAAATTTTGTGGCTTATTGAGTGACATGTCAGGGAAAACGACAGGAAGCAACGAGAGGAGGCAGAGACACGTTTTCTTTCAGAAAGAAGGGAGAATAATCCACTTTTTACACATACAGAGGATTCCTGCTGAGCCCTCATGTGGAATTATGTCATTATGACAGCTCTGTGATTCCAAACAGCTAAGGGAACCCTGCCTCGAGGCCTGTTAAAATGCTGTGTCCTGAAGCTTCTTTCTTCTCTCATATGGGTGTGGCACTAGTATTTAATTAATTGCTTCTTTTATGGCAAAAGGGGGTAAAGGGCAATGTGAATATATCTAGTACACATGGCTATGACACGAGTCCTTAGCACTAGTCATTATACTGTGGTGCTATTGAATCACATACCGTAAACTGCAGCTGTCATGCTCATAATCACATTGTGCTGTCACAGTGACATTGGAGTGCTGTCACTATTCTATTCTATTGTCATGCACTATAGTTTCACTGTAACACAGCTGTGTAGTCCCATTGTTACACTATCATACTCTCATTGTACTGTCATTTTAACAATGTTGCTGTCCTAGTTTTGCCGTATTACTAATAATGAGCCATAGTAGTGTCACAGTGGTCTTATCGTGTTGGCATCTCAGCTGCAGCTCTGTAACGCTGTCATTATTTGAAGTGCTCTCATAGCACTCTTGTTCTGTCTTATTGATTGAAGCTTGGTATCCTTCAGTCATGCCAGTCTTTTTCTTGAACCACTGCTTTTTTTTTTTTGTGGAGCTAACTAGAATTGTACATTTTAAGCGCTGGGGTAACACTCCTCATTTCATCACTGTCCTTAATGTTTGGTTTAGGTTAAGAGGTTAGAGTGAGTTTACCCGCAGTCCTTTATCAGATGCAGCCCCATCTATTGCTTTCCTCTCTCTCTTTGGAAGTTATCTACCTGCCTGTCTTTGAGCTATATTGTTGTCACCAAACGTTAGCATTTTCCCATAACTGGGGGCGTGGGGGAGGAAGAAATGATTTCCTGTCACGCTTGATTGACACGCTCCACAGCTTTTTTTAGGATTCAGATCTTCACCACTGTGCATCACTGGCTTCATAGCGGGCGGGAAAACCCCTTCTTACGGAAAAGTATGTCCAATCGAATTAAACAAAGGGAACAAGAAAGAAGGAGCAGGGGGGAGGGGAGATGCTGTTGACCTCCAAAACCCGCTGGAGAATAATGGGGGACAAAGGAGAGGTAGTTAATCTTCCCACTCCATCGGAATGCACAAAGGCGTCCTCCAGAAAGTGACAGGGGGCTCAGTAAGGGCTCGGCGAGCTGTGGGTATCTGCCTGGTCCTGCATTAGAGCGTGTGGTTGCAGCAGAAAATGCAATTCACCAGCCTCATTTTTGAGAAGGATGGGTATGCAAAGAGATTGGTCGTCATTCAGGAAGCTGTCAAGTGTTTTTTTTAAACAGTCCATCAACCACCAAATTGAGTGTTCCTCTTTCATTTTTAATCACGCCGCTGACATTAGTGCAAGCCTTTGTCGTTAGACAGAAACTGTTGTGTTGCTGAAGCTTGAGTTCAACCAGATTTGATTAATGGCATTCATTTTCTTAATTGGTAGTTTTTTTTTTTCCCCATGGGTCTGACCTCTGTGATGATCTTGACAACGCTGGAATATTAAGCACGACAACATGTTTAAGCACTTAGTTGTTTTGGGGAGGGTTTATTAGATATGTGGATTGTAGGTTAAGAAAGGGCTCGAATTTTTCAGGGAAACATCTAATTGGTAACAGTGAGGGAAAAACAAGTCCAGGGGTCAAGTGTCACATCTTGACCGTAGTGTAAGGTCTGTTATGGCCCTTTTTCACCACACTGAGGTCCTGCTACCTTAACTGTACAGAGGAGACTTCACGTTCTTCTATATGTTTACTTTGGCATCAGGCAGCGCGTCAGAGTTTTCGCTCATAATGAATTTGTAGTGCTGTATGCAGCCGCTCTCCATTTTTAGCATTTTACCGTTTTATACATATGCAAGAAACAGTCACATGCTGATAACCTTTAATATCACTGACTTAATAAGGATACTATTAAGGGTGTGAAAGATAAATAATAAATGGCTATTGCATACTTCATTGTACAAGTTAAACATCTAAGTAATGAATATAACATACTCGTACATACAGTTTTACATTTTCAGCAGTAGTTTAAAAGCAAGTTGCCATTTTAGAACAGAACATGGTTGTGATTTAGTGAGCACATGGCTTTGTGAATCGCGTTCAGTTTCTTGTTCCCTTTACTCTTAGTCTGCCTTTTCGTCTGTGCCTTTACAGCCTTCTAATGTGTATTAAAGATTAAAGTTAACATGGAAATGCCTGCTGTTGGATTTAAGAGCTTACCCTAGTGATATTGTAAAAGTGGCTGTAGGATGGGATGGAGTGTGGGGATTATTTCCAAGTGTATGGGGGTGCTGTTCGAGCAGTGGTTTTAAAACGGCCCCCTTCTCCAGTGTAGCTGATGGTGGTCTCCATGGGTCTCCATCACTCAGTGCGGTCAGAGTGTCTCTGAATCCCTGCTGCCACGGGGGAGTAAGAAGGCCAGTCCGGAGGCCTTTTAAAACAGATGTTTCCAGGAGTGGGAAAGGGCTGAAACAGCTGGCTTTGTTTACGTCGGGCTCTTTCCTAGAGCCGCTAACGGTTTTTTCCACCATGCTGTTAAAAAAAAGAATGCTTAAGAGGTGGAGGGGTGAGAAGGAAAAGAAAAGTTGAGGTCAAGTCTACAACAGAGTGAAATTCTGAAGACTTTGGATTGACTCCAAAGACTAAGAGTTCCATGGTTTTAGAACAACATTCTTCTATGATTTATTTGCTCAATATATTCTGCTAGTAGGTGAGCAGTTTTCATCTAGTCTGAGCTGCTACTTGTTTACACAGCTGTTTTTTTAAGTTAATTTTTTTACATAAAAGGTTTTCCTCGTCCAGAATGTCGATCTAGAACCAGAGTGGGAGGAGTCCAGGGGTTAATATGAGCACATTGTACCTCTGTCTGGGAGGTGCTGAAGTGTAAACCCACTGGCCCTCACGTGCATGTCGGGGGAGGGCAGCAGCTGCACCAGCTCGTGGATGTCCTCATTGTCCACCAGCTGGGAGGGG
>JABJVR010001737.1:0-18636 GCA_025773905.1 Chitala chitala
ATAACCTGCGCTGATCTGCGTCTCTTTGACAGACCGCAGACGTGAGGTAAGGGCATTTTTAAGATGAAAGGCAATGGTTATGAATCAGACAGGTTTTTGCACAGTCAGTTATGATTGATTGGACATGCAAAAATACATTCAGAAAAGCACCTCAAATGTTAAATGCATCAGAATGACAAAGAGAAGGTAATTTGTTAAACCACAATAACAGGTGCAATGAGGTCCTGCAGGTCTAGGCGGGAATTTGTAGAGGATTTTGTTGTCGTTTGTGTTGAATCTTATATTACCGTTTATTGAATTATTAATAATTTAAGATATGTTGTGACCTTATTTGGTAAACTTCCAGAAAATGTTAAAATCCAAATGTTAAATAAGAAAAAAACAAAAATGGAAGGAAATAAAAAGGAGAGAGAACAAAATGGAATCCATAGGGCCCTATATATTAGATGTTGTTCCTGTTTTATGTTGTCATCACCAGAGGGAGATGCTGAGCTGTGAGGATTCTGTCCTACACTGATGTCTGCCTGGCATTCTGTTGGTTAGCAAAGGCATGCAGTGTATTATGTACTCCAGTCAGAGCCGGCCCTGGGCATCGGCCATATAGGCAAATGCTAGGGGTGCCGTCCATCAGTAGGGGTGCCCTGAAGAGTACACAAACATTGTTCTATCACGTGGGGGGGGGGGGGGTGCAAATGTAATATTGCCTAGGGCACCAAGTGACCTAGGGCTGTTACTGACTCCAGTAGACACTTTATGAAACTAGTGCTACTGTGTGCCCAGCTGTGCTGTTTGACCAGTATCCCAGCTACATAAACAAACTGTCACCACCATCAGTGGCAGCAGAGCCCTAGTGTTACCCCCACAATTTGGCTTATGGCAGGTGTCATCTGTCCTCTCTGGTTTGTTAGTTGTGAGGCTCTCTGCCTCCAGCAGGGTCTGGCTTAAATCATCAAAGGGGCAAAAATCTAGACAGATCACTAATGCTAAGCACTTGGTAAACATGCTGGCACAAAAAAAGCAGCACAGGACCTCTGTGATTCTGTGTACAAAATGTTATGGCATGAGGACTATGGTTAGGGAGCCACAGTTTATGTGGATATGTCTATTTTAAAGATGTGTGTACATTTTGTCGTCCTACTGGGCTGCACGTGTTCCTGTCTTATTTACATTTTCCATTGCAGCAGTACATAGTTGCTTAGTCCAGAGTGAGCCAATAAATGCAATAAATGACTGCTTCACTGTTATGCTGGCAGTATGGTCTGACTGAGCAATTTAATCAGTGCCTTGGTGATGACCTGTGTTTTCTGTAACCCATGTAGCAGCCCCTGATGCTGTTGTCTGATTTGCCCAGATTTCAGTGGCAATGTTCTAATCTAGTCCTCAGAACCTGTTGTACTACTACTTCATGATAATTGTTGATGGGACACTGTAATTTTTTGTATTTCTTTTGCCCAGGCTCCCATCTTGTCCTAAATAAATATTTCGTAAGAGTGTTTGACAGTAACCTGAATGGTAGGAGTTAAAAGTAAACTTGCAAAAAGAATAACAACTAAAATCCTTTGTACTACAAGCATGTTCTAAATGTACATGTATGTCCAAGTATTTCATGATATTGACTAATTTTAGGTAAAATTCTGTCTAAACAACCACTACATCAACAGCAATAGTGTTCGTTAGGTTGTGAATTGACCATTAGTTTTTTATGTGATGACAAATTTTTCTCTTTCAGATCATGAAGAAAAAAAACGTGCTACTTTCACCTCTTTGCACTGTTAAAGACACAGGTGAGCACAAGAGAATAAACACAGGTGTGAGCAAATGACAGTGAGCCGGATTTGACCAGAGAACAGCTGTGTGTTATGAAGGAATATGACTGTCCTCATCAACTACAGCATAGAATACTTGGTAGAATGAAACCAGTAAAATAAGTGTCGTCAGTAAGATTTGTAAGGAAACAGGCGCTAAACGGGAGTTGCTGAGCTATCTCTGCTGTCATTCCATGGTCACAGAGCTACCGCTGTTTCTTATCAGAACTTTTGGAATATGAAGGCGTTCCATCGTTTCCCATGGTTAAAGGTTCAGTTAACATGACCGTATAGGGAAAGAACCTGCGGGAGCACGAGGCTGGTGGGACAGTGGGGTGGAATGGGAGAGAGCCAACCAGGAGCGAGGCAGCCCAGGACACATCTCTCTTAAAGTGCGTCTGTCTTTGGTCTGCCTGCATTATGGGTCTCTGTCTCCTGTAAACATGGACCTGTTTCCTAGCAACTGTTGCACATTTTTTGCCTCAATATGGGAGAAAGGTTTAGTTACACCTTCCTTTCGATTTTTGTTTTTTCTATCTCCTAATCCCGCTTCTCTTCTCCATCACTGTAACTCTGTGTCCTGCGTCAGTTGAAATAAATGACATCACATGGGAGTGCCACAAACACAAATGACAAAAAAGGGGAAAAGGGAAGACTGAATGAATTTCCTGCGTCAAGTTGTGACTTGCTGATTTTCCAGTTTTTCTGTTTTTTGAAAGATTTTTGCAAGTGTTGCAACATGACATTTAAGAAAATTTCTGTAGTGTTGTGAATTAATTTTTCTTATATAGGAGAGCTGTTATGCAAAAGCGTAAACAAATGTCGAGTCAATGTTTTTGCAACCTCAGCCATAATTCACAGCTGGCATGATGTAACCTGTGTGGTCCTGTAGCTCGCACAAGCTGTTGCCCATAGTGTAGGTGTGGGGTGTTGAAGATGTTAATTCTAAAGCTGAGTGGTTTGTTGTACTGCGCTGTTTGACTATAGTGTGGAGTGGCAGCGTTGAAATGGTATTAATAAGCCATGTTTTGCTCTGCTTCTCTGTGGTGATGATTGTCTTTCATTATGGCCTTTAAAATGGGGAGCTGTGGAGCAGTCATGGGGATAAATTAAGTGTGTGTGTGTGTGTGTGTGTGTGCTATTTTCTCTCTATATTACTGGTTGTGTGTGCATGTATTTTTGTGTGAGTGAGTGAATTCTCCTCTGTTTGCAGCAGCTGATAAGAAGAATGGGGTCTGTTTATCATTTAACCGAGCCAATTCAGTTCGAGACCGGGTACGCAAGTTCACTGAGAGCAGCCAGGGTGTGACAGCTCACACAGGAGGGTGTGTGCGGAATGCTGCCACGCTCAGCACCATTCGCGTTCAGACACCTGTCGCTAAAGCAACCCAATGGTCTAAGGAAGCTGGCTTGAAAGAGGAGGAAAAGAGACCGCAAGCAGGTGAGACTGTACTGGGATCTGCTATGGCTGATTCGGATACAGTTGGAAAGGTTCCTGGGAGACCCTCATCCAGGGGCTGCTGTTCCTCCTCCTCTTCCTCAGGGAGCTCAGAAGGTGTGTTTCAGCGCAGGGCAGGAATAAAGAAAGCCTCCTCTACAAGGCTTCACGCTGCTGCCCCCCAGCAGCCCCGTAGCAGCCAATCGCAGAGTCTTAGGGGTGGGGTCTCCGAGCATGCTGAAAGCAAGAGGCCCATCCCTGATAGATCAGTGGAGAGCAGCACCCCAGTCAGGGCAACGGAGTCATCAGCAGCCAGTGGAGCAGCAGGGGACTTCACAGCAAACAGCCAAGGAGAGCAAGATCCCAACATGAAGACCTTTCTTACCATTGAGATCAAGGAAGGGCGAACTACCCCTGGAGGCTCTGTGACTCCCCACATAGCCACCAACACAGTGGGCAATAGGGCAGGTAGGTGCAGGAGCTCTTGCTCTTTGCTTTCACCAAACTCAATGAAGACCACACAGTGCATACAATTAATGTTTTCATTTTAAATTGTGTGGAACCACCCCTTCAGATCTGCTGATATTTGTAGGTTCTATTAAATACCCTGCAACTGTGGATAACCTAATGCAACATACACACATATTTAAAGAATGACAGTCAGAACTCCAATGGTTACTTTTGTCTGTGAATGTGTGTATTAATTGGTGAGTGTGCTGTGACTGTTTTTGGTGAGTGTGGGAAAAGTGACTCAGTCAGGATGTGTGTATTTGTCTGTCATTTTCCTGGATTGTTTATGTAATGTTCAGGACATGCAGGGTAAACACTTCGCTCAGAGGGACCTTGTGGCATGGACCCTCTGGTCATATGTTCAGGAGCTTTGAGTAGAACTCTGTGTTCATTAGGACTGATGGACATGGTTACTGAGTGCCACAAAGTGATGCTTACTGGGCAACAGTGGACATCACAGAAGTCATGCAGTGAAATAGCTAGCAGTGCTCAGAGAGAGCTCTGTCACACAGCTCCTGCTCATGAGTGATGTCATGCTGCACTGAAGTGATGTAATGTTGACCTGCAGGTGTACCAGAGAACACTGTACAGATTGAACTGCTGTAGCCTTAATTTTCCCTGATTCTTCAGCTGTTTAAATTAATTGGCAATATGTCTGCTTATTGGCCAAGTAGTGCTGGTAAATCCTGCATGGTTATTTGATGAATAACTCTTCATTTTGGTACATGTTCCCATTCTCCTGTCCCAGTATTAATGTAAGCTGAAAGACAGTTTAAAATAAGACAGAAGGTGGTTGGAAGAGAGCAGTTTTAACACATTGCAGAAGTCTGAGAGAGAAATGTTCCAAAAACAGAAGCTTTGCAAAAATTGTGTTGTTAAGCCAGTTGAAACTGATGATAATTCACTCGCTGTTGTACAGAGTGGGTTTGTAAATATTTGTTTCTTTGCTGCCTGCTCCCTCTAGTATGTAAATGTCACTCATAAACAGTTGCAGCGTAGGAATGGCAGGTCAGCAAGGGCCACACGAAACGCTGAGAGGTCACTCGAGACCTTAACACACAGGGGTGTCTCAGGTCACTGAAAGGGCCTCACGAGAACATGCACAGTGCTTTTCACTGTGCGTGGCACCAGTGTGGGCGAAGGCATTGGCAGGGAGTGGAGAAGTGTGACACAATGGAGGGTTGAGGCCAGGGTGCATTTCTCAAGGCACAATACATCATTTCTCTCACTTTGCTTGTCAACAGAAACACTGCATTCCTTTCAAACCATAGGATCCAGATCCACACTAGGAAAAACGGTTTGTGTGGGTGTCTGCTCAGAGATCCAAACAGACACAGGGAATGCAGACCTGGCTGCATGTCATCCAGACCAAGCACATTTAACTGTAGCACATATTTATGCTTTTAAATTAATAATTTTTCATTTTAGATTTGAAGAAGATGCTGAAATACATTTATACGTAAATCACAAAGAGCTGATTAATAACTATGCTCGCAAAGCCAGTTAATACATACCTTGTTGGATGCGATGGTAGATTTAAACTAGTCATAAAGTGTGAAGTGTGTAAGATACTTGATTAGTGTGTGTGTGTGTGTGTGTGTGTGTGTGTGTATATATATATATATATATATATATATATATATATTTATTTATTTTACATGATCACTTTCCTCCACAGAGCTCACCCTGGGTCTGAGGCCAACTCCTTTCAAGATCTCTTCTTCTGGTCTTTCCACTAGCTCCACCTTCAAGGTATACCCTACATCTGGGCTCACAGATGCTGTCAGTACACGTTCACATGGATAGAAATATATGATTTCACAGTGATTTTCTTGTGTGACACCAATGTTCCTGTGGTTAATTTTCTTTGCTGTGTTGACAGAATGATAAACAAACCAACTAAAGCAGTGATCAGAGTGTGTAGAAAAGTAAGATAATGCCAATAGCATATACTTTCAACTACTCCATCATAGCTGATGCAAAGCACAAACCACAGCATCTGGCAGGTATATAACAGCATAGATACAATCAGGTAAAGCATTAAATTTTATGTAAAATCCTTAAAAATCTTAACTGTTTTCTTGTCCCTTTTTAAAATAATTATCTCTGGTGTACTTGATAAAGTCTGGCATGTTCCTTGTCTCAGCCAGTGTTATAAACATAACACTAATGATGCATTCATATCGGATGGAGTGTTGGTTAATTAGTGCTAAATTTTAGGTACATAAGGAGTCCACTGTTGTTTAAGGTGTGTGTGTGTGTGTGTGTGTGTGTGTGTGTGTGTGTTTCTAACTGAGAGAGCCAGAGAGAACTGTTTATCAGAGTGAATAGCTGGCCCAGTCTCTCCTTAAAGGGTAATAAACATAGGAAAGTTCAGGGACCTAAGCAGGCAGAAAACGTACAGTCACACACTGTTTACGCAGCAGGTTAATCTGTCTCTGTCTGCTGTCCTATCTTAGAAACATGACTGATCTCATGCTGACTTTTATTATTGTTGTGATATACTGGCAATGGGAAGCCTTGTAGAACTTTATGGTGAATGAGACAGGGAAGAACAGTCCTGACTGCGTGATGCATTTAGAGGGCATCCATTTGAGGCCCCCCTCCACATTCCATAGCCCCCTTGCTGTCTCATGGAGAGTACCCAGCTGGGAGTACTCTGTGTAAAACTCATTGAAAGCACTTGATTCTTTGTTGCAGAATGGAGAAAACAGGTGAGTGAGCCTGTCTCCCTTCTCAGTCCAAGTCAGTGAAGTGGATCGACAGTGTCATGGCTATTCTGCAGGGGACTCACATTAGTTCAGTGTTGCTCCAAACAGCAGTAGCCCAGCAGGCATCCAATTTTACCGGAGTAAAATGATTATTTCCTGATTCTGAAGGTCGATAGTGGTGGGTAGGTGGTTCAGGAAGAGGCATGAATTTCCTAGTAAAATTTAGGAATGGTGCGTTTTGTACTTGTGCTGAAATAGTCCTGAAGTAATCAGTGCAGTTGGTCATCAAATGTATTTGTTATTACCATTTTCACACCAGCAAAACCTAGAAAGAGGTGTTTTAGCTTCTTATATAATAAGTATAATTATTGTCCTTGTTAATGTGAAGCTTTGCTGCAATCTAATTAAGGGATCAAGAGCTTTCTACTTAAGAAGGTGATGTCATGTAGTGGATGTGATGGCTGTGAGGCAAGGATTGAAAGATTAGCATTGGACCAAAGAGCATGTTCCCATTTTAGTACATGTGAGCAGTGTGTCAGTGGGAGAAGGGCCCATCCAGACCCAATGGAGCCTTGTCTGTCAGTGCAGGTGATGGAGCTATTTGTTGGGGCCTAACTGAGCTTATTTGTTTGGGTAAGGGAGCATTGTGTGTGTGTGTGTGTGTGTTTGGAATGCCCGCAGGTGCTTTTGGTTTATGAACATCTGCAGTATGGCAATAGAGAGGCACCTACACAAAGTCTGTAATGTGTACAGAGAAGCCCTTCTTTTTTTATTGCTACACCAGTGGGGGGGTGATGGTATTGTTCAACACCTAGGTTTATTTCAAATATATTTTATGAATAATTGCAAAATTCATAAAATGTAGCAGTCTTTTTTTGACAAGTATATATGGTTTAAAGCATATTAAATCATGAAAAATGTGGTGTTAAGCAGGTTTTATGAAATCTTTAGCTAGTATTGTACACTTGCATTTGGAAGTACCTATGAATCTGTAGATTATTATTGGTGATGTGGTCAGGTTTTATGAGTCGCTGTGAGACAGGTCTTCACTGAATGCCATATGGCCTGTACTAAATCCACTAATAGATGCACAAATACTGGTCTTTCTGGACAGGGATTTGCTCATCAGCCCAAACTGATGGGACAGTATAGTCTTTCTGTCTGCTGGGGTCCCACATGCTGAACTCATTAGGGAAACCCTAAAATAACTTGACTAAAGAGATTGTATTGATGCGTTAACCGGGGGTAGTTGTTAAGCTTCAAGTGGTTGTATGATGCCTACTTGGACAAGTTGACATTAAACTTGCAATCTGAAATCCTACTGTAGGTTGACCTGTAAAACTGAACTTCTCCATGCTTGTAGTTGCTGATCTTTTTCCTATTTCCATCCATCCTTTTTCCAACTGCTTATCCCTGGCAGAGTTGCAGTGGCTTTGGAGCCTGTTCCAGACAGCAAAGAGCACCAAGAACACACACACACACACACACACACACACACACTTGAGACTTCTGTATCCACTTATACATAAACTTGTGCTGTGCTGTTGTGCCTCATCCACCTCTTCTCAAATCCTGATTTTGTCTGTGGTGATGTACCTTCCAACAGTCTGCCACTAAAGATAGGCTCATGTCCTTCATAACACAGCTGTCATAGTGCTCATTGGAACAGTGCTGATCTGATGGTACGTTTTTGCTTCAGTGGAATACTAGCTGTTGTTGGTTACAGGTACAACTCCTGCCACCACCAGGAATTCCTCAGGTGTTTTTAGGGTAGTGTGTATTTTAACAATTTGAAATTTATTACAAAGGTGAAGACTATGATTGACACACGATGTACAGTTTTGAGACTTGTGAAGAGTCTAAAAGAACGTATTATTTTTTAGGATGAGAGTGCAGGTGTTATTTACACACATGACATTCACTAGTTTTAATGTGATCTTAATAATTTAACTCCAAATTGTTGCTGGCTGGAATATTTGTTTGAGGTTTCCCTAGAAACAGGAGTTTATCCATAAGAGTGATAGAGAATGAAAAAACATGAATTCAAATCAGCTCATGGAAGGAAGACTTTTTGTCATTGACCTTTGGTTATCTGTCAGCCCTTTATGACTGATGTATCCGTTTATAAAATTTGGAATTTTGGAGAAGATTCTGCCTACCCTCATGCAGCACCTTTCAGACAGACACTGCACACTCTCTTTAGTTCAAGTCTTTACTTTATTTCTGTATATATGAAATGAAGGTTGCAGGCAGACGAAATTACACACACCCACACATTTACAAAATGCATGCAAACACTCCCAATTGTACATCTAGAATGCAAAGCTACCCTTGGTGTGTGTTTATGATGCACAACCTAAACAAACAGCTGTTAGACAGGTCATAGTGATGCGCTTTAATTGCTGTGCCAGGAAAGGAAAGGTCAGAAGCCACTTTGTCCCAGAGATAACAAATGGGGGCTGTGCTTATGCTCACTGATTTCCAGGAAGCCTGTGACTATTGTCACATTTGCCCAGTTGTGGGCTTCAAGCTTTACGCTGTCTCTCGCTTGTCGAGGAGTACATGTGCTCTGCCATTTCTCATGGCGCAGTTGCCCTACTGCAGTTTTATATGGTCTGGTCTGGCCTGGCACACCATGTGACCAACCACAAAGCCACGCCTGCATGCCTCTTACACTTTGAAGGACAGGGGGCTCTAAAAGTAGCTGCAGGTCCTGCCAATTCCTTAGTCCTGGGTTGTGGAAGAACAGATGTATGGGTGATTAATATGCATGTTTTAGTTTGGGGTCTCAGTGTAGGAGGTATCAACTTTGACCAGACGAATGGGATTCCCCTCCATCGTGATTGGCCTGTTGGACTAGGCATCTGAAGTGGGCAGGTTTGTGGTGGGTATAAAGAAAGAGAGAGGCATTTTGGTGGCTGTGACAAAAGCCAGCTAAGGGGACAGGTTTTGTTTGTATTTGCTGCTGCTGTAGGCTCCTAATCATTTGAAGAGTTTTAAGGTCTATCAAAGAGTACGGATTAGCTTCAGGGCTACGGTCTCCTGCTGCTTGGCACATGGCACACATTGATCAGTTGTCTGGAGTGTGGCTGTAGGGAATCATGCCGGGTGTGAATCTGGACTTTCTTCCTGCCTTGGCAACTCCTGCAAACCTGGACAGCCCTGAAAGTCCCTGTGCAGAGTCTGGTCTGGAGGCAGTGATTGGGGATCTCCTAGCTTGTGAGGAAGAGGGAGAGGAATGCAAGCCGGATGAACAGGGAGAGGAATGCAAACTGGATGAAGATGGAGATGAGTGCAAGCTGGAGGAAGATGATGCTGTGCGTACAATGGAAATTGCCTTGCGCTGTGCTGTGGCTGAGGTACACACTGATATGAAGGCCTTTGGGAATCGGGTGGACGCTCGCCTAGGGGAAGCACTGGCCCGTGTGCTTCCTTTGCAGGACATAGTGCGTGGCCTGCAGGAGGAGACACAGAGGCTGCGTGAGCAGCAGGAGATGCTTGCAAGGCATGTGGATGCTCTATGTCGGGCTCTGGGGCTCAGCAACACTCGGCCAGGTGTCATGGACCCTGCTGAGCCCACAGTCCCATCTGCGCCAACCCCTCACCCCCCTACCTTTTCCACCAGACGCTCTGCCTCTGCCCCATCACTTGGGGGCTTCTTACACAGCAATATCATGGTATGTCTGGATGCTCCTTTGCTGAGAGCCCCTTAATACATTCACATTTTTGCTCTCAGCTCAGTTGGATTGATATAAACAATTCCACTGCACATCTTTTTCTGTTAGAGCATAATCTTAAGGGCTCCAACATTCAGGAAAACTCATTTTTACCAACCATTAAATTGCTGTTTTATGAAGATATAACAGCTTTTATTTAGCAGTGTTTGAGTGGTTTAAGTTGTTAGTTCTAATCAGAGAACACTTGTTTGGTTTTGCATGGTTTATATTTTGGTGCACAGTTAATTCTGTACCTTTTAAAGTCATCTTCCTGAGAGTGAAAACAGCACAGGTCTGTGTTTTGCTCACTTGCACAGCTCCAACCTTGCAGCTCTGTCATTTATCTACATGTTCCATTTCATCATTAACGTTGTTTTTCACTGTGAGCTTCTCCATGTTCTCCTCCATCTCCCCTTTTAATGTCACCTCTGCACTGTGTCATTCTCACAAAGGCATTTCAGTCCTTTAATCCAGATCAGGGTGTTTTATTTCAGCAGTGGTGTGGCAGTGTTAAGGGTTGCTGATACCTTGTCAGGGGGCTTGTGACTGAGTTGTTGCCGCTTTGAAGAGTAGATAGTGTATTTGCCAGCTCTGTATTGTATCTCTTCTTACTTCCAGGGCACAATCTATAGTAACCCCCAGACAATCAGAGCTGGGTACAAATTAACTGTGGCTGCTGAATGGTCACAAGAAGGTTGCTTAAGCTACAGTTTAGTTATTTTGTTTAGTTTTATTTAGGTGGAGCTTTATAAATCTACTATTAAACAGTTGTGTAAATGAGGGGTTTTTCCACAATCATCATAGAGATCTGCACGTGAGATCTAAAGACTCGCCTTAGAGCTGCGAGACACATGTCAGATCAAACGTTATGTGATTTATGCATCTGTAATAGGTTTTTAAAGACATGTACTTTGAGGTTCAGGGAAGTGCAGTTTAAAATTGGGTTTGTCAGTCCAGAAAAAATCTGTTTTTGGGATAAAAATTGTGGCAGTGCTCAAAACCTTTGAATAAGCAGAAAAGCTCACTCATTTAGTTACATACATACTGGTCTAGTGTACTTTTTACCAACTTTGATCTCAATATTTCTAAAATGAGCTAACAATTGAGACATTTTTCACTGGTTTTCTCATTAAGGTTAGTCTTACTGCTTTAGTGTTATGATTTGCTTTCTGTTTTTTTTTTTTTCCTTTATTTATGTCACTAGTAGATGTTACGTTTATATCGGCTGTATTGGTATTGAATATCTGTCTTGGTTTGTGTAAAGTTTTCTTCAGTCCAGCCGTGATCCATAAGGTGTTTAGCTGGTATTATTGTAATGGTGTTTTCATCTGTCCATCATGACTTTGAGGCATTTACAGGCTATCATAGTGTTAAAGGAGTCCTTAGCAGAAGCCCTTATCTATAAAAGTTTGTTTATTTGGTCTGGAATGGTCACTGTGAATTTCCTCTCTCATAGTGAGGACTTGCGGAGAAGGGGGGTGAGGAGCTGATTTGGTAATTACAGATGGACAAGGTGCTCTGAGTGAGTCTAAGCTGCTTTTCAGAGACCTTTGATTCCTGAGAGTTCCTGCTTTGTACATTTTTAGTTCAGTTACTTTCAGTGTATCAGATACACAGGAGCCCTAGTTGGTTCTATCAGGTCTTGACTCTCAGGCGCGTATGTAAATGGTATTATACTATGGAGTGAGGCCCACCAAAACAGAACACTGTCCGCCCGGCCTAGCCAAACAGCTGCTCATTTTGGATGCATCTGTGACTTTTTCTCTCTCCTAGCAGAAAAAGTTGTGAAAAGTTCTCCACAATCTCAAACCTAAGCAGTAATCTTCTCCTAAGGCTGGTGACTCTGCTCACCCTGATGCTGCATTGTTGAAAAGTGTTGCTATGTCTTGGCAAGCTGTAAAGACCCAAACATTCCAACGCGGTCAAACAGCTCTCACTCCAGTGCATGTCTGTGCCACTGGACTGGTGCCATTCTCGGCCTGAGAGCAGGTCTACAGAAAACACCCCGTCTAAAGCCAGATCCAGCCGCACGATTATCTGTAGGTCTCTGCTGTGTCTAGTAAGGAAAGAGGACTTTGGTTAAGGTTATAGATGGTCTGTGCAAAATCATAATTCATACTTGGTTACAGTGAAAACTAATAACATTTTCACATTGGTGTGAGCACAGACATTGGTTTTTATGATTGGTAAAAAAAAAAAAAGTTATGAAGTTAAGGGGCCAATGAAGTTATCTTTGAACTTCATTGGGCCTTAAAGTAAGCTTGATTCTAAAATGCTTTGCCTGCAAAAATATATGGCATGAAGTAATGCTTGTTCCCATCAGTATTTCCATAAATACTCATATTATTAGTTGCCCTCAAGAAAAAAAAAATTCTTTCCCAGTCTTATCGTTGTTTGGTATCAGGATGAACTGTACCATTTGGCCACATGTGAGCTGAAACTTGAGCAGAGTGCGTGTGTGCTAGAGAAACGAGCTTGCTTGATAATGTTTATTACTGTATTTCAGTTATTGTTTTGTTGTTTGGCTAATATCTTGTGTGGTTTCTTGTTTTTATTTTAGAGTCTTGATCCAAAGGTGAAACAGTATTTTAATCTTGTGCAACCAGGGACTGAAGCCTGTTGTTGCACATTCATTTATATCATTCACATGATTATGTTTAGGTTTTTTCCAGTCACAATGAATTTTGTGTGTCATTTCCTCACTTAAAACTACACCAAAAATAACTAATATTGCTAAAACAGCAGTGGTTTTCATTGGGGAGCACCTCCGTGTGTGTGTGTGTGTGTGTTTCCCCCCCCCATTAGAGTTTTGTTCCAGGAATAAGGAAAGCTGCATGTCCACGTGTTGTGTGTAAAAGCACATTTCGGTGTCTCCTGTGTGCTGTTGACTCCAGCGGCTGTTGACTTTGTCATTCATTGTCAGTAACTATATATGTGCACGTTGTTGTCACCATGCAGGGTCACAAGGCCATGCATGCATAGCCCACTGTCCTGACAGTGCATTCACACAATCTTTATTTTCAGCACCAGCTTTGAAGTCTTTCTTTGGCTCTGGTGGACTGTACTTGTCTGTCAGTTACATAGTCTCCCCCTTTCTCTGTCTAAAGGCACTTCTCACTATTTCTTATAAGCTGTGCGACAGGCCTTTTTTAAAATTAACGAACACGTCTATATGTGATGAGCTAGGTCAATGTATACTGGTGTATTTTTTTGCAATGTAAATGCGAGAGTTACATTTAACCAATGCTAATGCATTTCTGTGTTGTATTTTGTGGAAAGATGGGTTGTACAGTTTGTTAGGATGTATGTGACACTGATATTAAAAAAGGTGTCTCACTGTATAGTCTATCCTAGCACCCAGCTAAAGCCCATTTGTTAGCCTAGCTTCATAATTGCCCTCCTTTTGTCTCAGATGGAGAAGGAGTCTGCATTGTGCGTGGAGCCCGTGTTTGTAGCAGCACCATCAGTGCATGTGGCCAGTGAAGCCCCCAGCGTGCCCAATGGCTCCTCTGAGGCAAAGCCCAAGGTGGAGGAGCACCCAGGCAAGCTGACTGCTGAGCAGCTGGCAGCCATCGAGGATGAGGAGCTCCTGGACAAGATGGTATGAGGACACGAGTCCAGGAAGAAACACACCACCCCCTTGTTAATCCCTCTCAAACACAGAATTCACTGCACTCTTCCTAACTTGGGTGATAAGCATGTGCAAAGGCAGCTTTGTAGCCAGTTGGCCTTTTTTAACTGAAGACTTGCAGATTCTGTTACTCTGATATTGCATTTTAAATTGCATAACATTAGATGTGTTATGTGTCTCCTGCTTTAACATCTGTGATTTTCATAGAATTTTTGGTAATTTCAGATGCTTTAAGGAATTTTTTAGCCAGAAAACCTTTTGATAATCAAGACCCACACAATATAAACAGATATTATTGTTGGTTTGGTGCATCCATAGTGTTGTTGTATTTGATTTTGCGTGCCTGTGTGAGTGCTTTGAACATTGTACCCTGACACACCAACAGCTGGATGAATCAAAGGATTTTGATGAGAGGAAGATGATTCGTGCTGCCATGAGGGAGCTGCGTAAGAGAAAGAGAGGTGAGGCCTGACTTGATCTGCAGACATGTCTGCCCGATTCTCCCTCCTGTCCTCTAGTTCTCTTGCTCTTTTCTAATTCAGTATATCAGTTGTTTGAGCCTGATTCTGGATAGCCTCTGTCACCTTGTCTTTACATGCACTTACACCAGTCTCTTTTTGAAAGATGACCATAGACAGTTGGTACTAAGTTGTCTTCATCTTGTTCTTTACAGTGTCATGCAGATACAAAGAAAGGTGAAGCACATAGTAACGTATATGCTCACTAATGTAATGTTTGTTCAGTGATGATTGACATACTTGAGTTTTTAAGAGGAGGGCTTCACAGGAGGGCTTTTCAGGGTTTGCATATTGAGCTGGATTGGGGCTCCCAGAACCACTCTGCTGCAGAACTTCAGTCTCTCTCTCTCTCTCTCTCTCTCTCGTCTGTATCTTTGTGTCTCTTTCTCTCTGTTTGTATCTCTGTCTCTGTTTATCTCTTTCTGTTTATATCTCCCTCTGTCTGTCTTTGTCTGTCTGTTTCCATTCCTTATCTCTATGAGCCATGTTCCTATGACAGTGACATGCTGTTTGACAATACCTCATTTTTGCTTGTCTCTTTTCAGTCATTGTATTTCCTTCATTTTTTGTGCATTTTTTCATTCTTTTTCCTGCTCTCAGAAGCCCTGCTGGGATGTTCTCAGGGTGAAATAGGTATGGTGTATGTGTACGGTATGTGTGTGCCCTTGAATGTGCACGTTTGATCTGATGAACAGTATCACAACTTTTTAAAGAGGTATTTCACCATGATGAGGTTAAGCCCACCATCTCTGGTGCACTGCAATATCAGTGCTGTATTACACAGCACAGAATGAGCAGATAAATACAGCAATCCCCTAATGTACATTAATTTCTTGAAGAAAACCTTTTGATAATCAAAAATACATTTTGAAAAACTAGTTCCATTATTTTTGTTAGAGGAGTATAAAACCCAAAGAAATTCTCACAGATATCACTAAAGCACTGGAAAATTGTTGTATGTCAACTCAATTTTAACATAATATACATTTCAAACATTCCTAATTATCAAATAATTGATGTTTTACTGCATAAGAACATATATGTAATTTTTTATTATTATTATTATTATTATTATTATTATTATTATTATTACTATTAGTAGTGTATTACATCACACTTGTGTACTTCTTTTCAGGACACCCAAATTCTTTTTTTTTTTTTTTTGCAATGGAATAGAGTGTGTAGCATCCACCAGCAGTAGTGCACCAAAAAGCTCACAACACATCTGCTATTGGTGGTGAGGAGAGGGTGATAGAGCCAGTTCACACAGGGGGATTATTAGGAGGTCATGAGTGATACAGCCCATTGGGGAAACGTATCCAGGACACCAGGGAGCACCTCTTCTCTCTATGAAGAACACCCTGGGATCTGTAATGGACACAGAGAGTCAGGACCTCAGTTTTGTGTCTTGAAAAAAGTTTTGTGTCTATGAAAGCTTCTGGCACAAAAGGTGAATTCCCTGACCAGGAATCAAACCTAGGCTGTGGCAGTGGATGGATAATCCATTATGTTTACACAAATACTCTACACAGTGACAGTAACATTTAATAATGAAATATATGTTAAAATGATGTGTTGGCAATAAACAAACAAGGAAATCCGCTGTAATGAATAGCAACTGTACTCATTGATAAAAAAGGAAATATTTTGTTGGTGGAACTTTTATACTTTTATGTTTTATACATCTTACAGTGAATGCAAGACAAAAAACAGCAAAATTTTAATTCTGTTAATATTTAGAAGTCACTACAATTTTCACTTCTCTTCCACTTTCACATTTTTGCATTATTGAACCCTAGAAACAAAGAACAGTGTCAGTCAGTGCACATGCACTGTCAAAGTTGGTTTTCATCAGGATTAGTTGGTGGTAAAAACTTCTGAGCACTTGACCCTTAGATGGTGATCGGCAACCAGTCTCTGGCTGTAGCTGTGAATAGCAGCTGTAGTGATAATAATAATAATTATTATTGTTGTTATTACTACAGTTAATTAACATAATTTATGCTTTTTAAAATCTTTTTATTGTGTTTCTAAGATAAGACAAAAAACTTTTTATGTTTTAATGCAACTTTATTATATAACTAACATGCTCTAGGAATGTTTGGTAGGACCACACATGAAGTGTTCATACAAATTACGAACTTGCAACAAATCACCTCACGAACGGCCTCTCAGAACGTAACTCGTTCGTAAGTTGGGGAGCCTCTGTACTCCTGTACAGCGTGACCTCTTAAAAGTTCACAAATACTGTAGTGACCTCTAAACATGATCAGATTGGCCTCAATTATTTCTGTTATTTAGAGGCTGAATTGGATTATGGGCATCTTGTGTCTGAATCAAATATACACTGAAATTTCAGTAAACTACTTTGGACCACTCTGCTGTGTTAGTTTTTGGTTTAAAAAACGCAAGGAAATCAGTACATGAACTGAAATTATGGTATGATAACTGAAGATGTGTTATGGTGAAAAAGTGTAAATTGGAGGATTGCTGTACTTATTTCAGTATTGACATGCTTTAAAGATTTATGTGGGTTTTGGACAGAGCATGACCTGATTCACTGGCATGCTTCAGGTTGTTAGTGATCTGTTAGCATTTTGTTGTGATATTTAAATATAATGCATGGGGGATGCAGTGTGTTTGTGTGAATAGTTATTTATCACGTTTGTGTGTGTGGGGTGAGAGAGCCTGTTTAACCCCAGGGGCAGTCTCTAACCCCTTACCTGGTGCTTGGTTATTCAAGCTTTTGCACAGGCCTGGCTTCAAAGGGGAAGGGGGTGCTTTGACTGGGTATTTTGTGCAGAATCAGATCTGGTGTCTGCCCTAAGAAATAGTAAACACAAGATCTCATATAAAGCACAGCTGTGTAACACTGATGCCGGTTTTACATAACCCACCTTGCTGCTTTAACCTCTCCCCTGGTGAACAGGATTATGTCTGAAAATAAATGAGGTGCTTTGTACTCAAAGTGGTCAGTGTGTTTTGTTGTTACAGGATGATTGAGACCAATGTATAAAACCTTGGATCATGGATTAGAAACATATCCATTATTTACTTGGTTCTCCTTTTACCTTGTTATATAAACAATAGCAAGTTAACATTTGAGTCCATGTTTTGGTAGTCAGTGTGGTCTGGTGTGATTTTCATGCCAAGCAAATTGTCGTCTTGTATTACGTGGGGCACTGACAGTTCAAAACACTATGAAAACCATAGTCTGACTTCTGTGTCCTGATTTCTCATGGATTTTTATCTGTACCACCTGTAACCACCTCCTACCTGCCCCAGACCAGCGAGAGCGAGAGAGAGAGAGCCGTCTGCAAGAGATGCGTCAGCAGCGTGACGATCGTAGCCAAAAGGTCAGGCCAGCAGGCGATGCTGGGGAGGTGGTGGTGAAGAAGGTGGAGAAGTCAGCCGATGGCTCCACTCTCCGACAGATTACTAAAACTGACCGCTTTGCCCATTCTGGTGAGTTTTGCCCTTATATGTTAATTAAAATGTATTGTGTGTATGCATGTGTATTGTTCTGTGTATGTTTGTTTTATTGGTTAACTATGTGCCTAAAATGTTTGGTGAGGAGGGGTATACAGTGAGTTGCAGGGCATAAAGTTTTGTTGGTTTTGTTCGGAGTTTGGTAGTGACAAGATTAAAATAGGTGTGCAACATAAGCGTCTATTGTGTTTATTTTTCGAGTTTAACATATATGCCCCACCTCAACCAGAGGTAAAACTTTGTTTGGTACACACACACACACACACACACACACACACACACACACACACACACACACACACACACACACTGTCTGTTTTTCTTTTTCCCTCCCTCGTTCTGTCTCTCTCTCTCTCTCATACACACACGCACACACACACACACATACACGCAAACACACTCTGTTTTCACACACTCACAATCCTTCATGTTGTAGATGATGGACTCAAGTCATGCCGAAGCACTGTCATGGAATCAAGCTACGTGCAGAAATCAGACAGTAAGTATAAACAGCTCTGAAGAAGTGTGTAAAGTAGGCTTTCACTAGGAAGTACCACTGATTACCATAGCTAGCACTGTATGTGACATTATAAAGAATATCCTTGTCTCTACAGCCTCTGACATCCTTCGCAGGTGAATTTAATTTCCTGTCTCCACAGCTCACATTTTCACAATTCAAAATATTTCATTGCCAGCAAACTTTGCAGAGGCATAAAAAAATTGAGACAAGTTGAGAAAATGGGCGGCACGGTGGCGTGGTGGTTAGCACTGTCGCTGCGCACCTTCAGGCCTGGGGTTCAATTCCCGCCTTGGGTCTG
>JABJVR010001738.1:0-18635 GCA_025773905.1 Chitala chitala
CACCTTGGACAGGTCCTGGGACTGATGGTGGAGACACTACCACTTTCTCAGTTTAGTCCCATGTGCAGTCACCTTGGGCAGGGCCTGGGACTGACGGTTTTTTCGGTTGCCCCACAGTAATTGTCTGGGATGTTTTTGGGCTGCACTAAAGTAATTTCTGGAGCAAGTGTGGATCAGGGTGGCCTTTGATTATGGTATGTGTTTGAGAATGAATCTGTAAATGCCAACAATTTTTTATGGCTCTGCTTTCTTCATGGGGATTTGAAATGGGCATTTAAAGAATTATGGATTCATAATGTAATTTCAGATTCAATCATCTTTTTCGCTAAGGTCACTTGTCATACATATGTTCACATTAGAGATGATATAAATTACCAGTGTCTGATAGCAGATACTGCACATATGAGAACTGCCATTAAAGAATATGAAAACACCATGTAAGACCAGCACCGTGATGTTCAGGTCCTGCCAAATATGCATGACCATAATCATAATAACATATGTCTGGGCTCTGCATCATTATATTGAGCAGTAGCATAAAGTCAGAAGCTGGTCTCCGCTGAAATAAGGACAGTCAGAAGCAGGGACAATATTCACACATTTTAACAGTAAGTCAATTTTTTTCAAATATTTAATAAAATGACCAGTCAGCTAAACCAACAGACCAGTTTGTTCATTTCAACCAGTTGGCTTACTATACTTTGTCCGTGTTCACATATGAAACTGTTACTTTCCTCTCAGTCATGAAAGCCGTGTAACCACAAACACACAGTCCAAAGTTTGACACGTTCTCTTGTGACATTTCTGCTTTAATGACCTTTTCAAAACTAAAATGGCAGGACGAACAGAGCAAGGAATAAGCACATGTAAACAATGACTCACAGACAAACATCCTCTGCTGGTGTTTGGTTTGCCCCAAACAAATTCTATTACCAGACCAGAGGTGAACTCCGCTGATGTAGTCATCTGGAAAACACGATGAAGGTGGAGACCGATAAAACCAGACAAACAGATACCCAGTATGCATGCAGCTAAATGCACATGCTCTTTCATGCATTCCCATGCAAATTACACTGATCATCTCAGTGTGTCTAAAAGGTCACTAATTGTATCCACCGCTGGGCTGACCTAGATATATTTGGATCTGCACTTGCATGATGTGCCCCCTGCATTGGTGTATATAATCTTATTTAACACCCTGCTCCAAAGCAGTGTCTGTGGATGGAAACAGCTCTTTCCCCATGCTTTGACCTACATTGGATTCCACAGCAGCCTGAGAACATCAGACAGCTGTCCTGAGAGCTTATGCTGTGTGTCTAGGTTGGCTAGTAAATCTCCCACTGTGTCAATATCTCCATATCACATATAATTTAGGCCCCAAGGGCCTGGTTCTCTTGAGCCACAAGCGCTGTGTTGACAACAGATAAACATCCATTCGTGTTTCAATAGCTGCATCACTGCACAGGAGACGCAAACAATGCCTGCTAACTCAGGGAAGAGTCTGTGTATCTCCTGTAATCTTTTAGCTATTATTAGCACAGATGTTCAGAGAGATAATGGTAGACAATTGTAAGGCATGACGGTTTTAGTGTGTCTTTAGGTTTACTGTCATAAAAGTAGTGAAAGGGTGCCAGATTATTCACAAGCGATTTACCATTCCCAATTTCCCAGGCTGTGCACACCCCCCGCTGGCTGAGCTGAGGTTTATTTCAGCTGAGGCTGCACTGAAGTTAACCTCAGGTCTCTGCCTCATGTAGTAAAACTGTTCACGGAGTAATGATGTATAGAGGCTTACAGCTAAGACCAGGCCTTTATATTACATTAGATGGATGCCTCTGTTCTCTGGTAGATCATATACCAGTTTTATCCACCATTCCAACTTCCACACCTGACAGAAGAGAGCAGTAAGCTAATAATGTGAATGATGAAAGTTTGCTGGGAAAGTAAGTTGTGGGAATTACACTCCCTCTCTTTTTTTTTTGCCTTACTCTGTTTCTTGCTCTTCCTGAAATAATACCAGTACAAATTGGGAGTGACAGATACATTTTTTCTTTTTGCCTGGCTCCTTATTGCAGGCTTGTTTTGTTTGCCAGTGCTTCTGTTGGTTGTACTGTTTTTTTGTCGGTTGGACGACCAGATCATACGTTTGTGCAGATCGGTTGTATGCTTGTAGTACTATTTCAGTCTGTCTCACTCTGACTGCCTGACTTTGATCTCTTCAAAAGATAAAAAAGCTTAAACATCTTTTCCCCATCGACCGATGTTGTCTTCTGAGGCATCTTGTGTGTGTGTGCGTGTTTGTGTGCATGTTTGCATATGTGTACCAGCTGTCCTCTGTTTCACCCTGATGCTAAACTGAGATCGAGGCATCAGTCTGATAATCGTCAACATTGCATAACCTCAGCATGACTTTTGTACGTCTGTTATATAAGAAAATAATTGCTCTCTCAGTGAGGCAGAAACCTAAAGCATAATCTGCTAACTTGATGCCAAATGTGCTGAACTTTTTAGCTTGGTGCTGGAGGGCATCTTGATCTATTGTCTATTTTTGTACCCCTCACTGAGTGCCGAATAATCTTATTGGCTGGGTAGTATTTACCCCACACAGGGAATGACATAAACACTGACCAGTCTGCACTTTCTGAAGACTCCCCACAGACACACAAACACCAAACAAGCTTGACATGCAAGTATCATTTTGCTAAAAAAATGGGTAAAACTCATCAGGAAAAACTATAACTTAAAAAAAAACATCACAGTGGAAATGTGTTGTGATAACCAGACCTACGAAACCTTGTTACATGGTTATGGTAGAGGCAGATTTACCGCTGGAGCTCCATATAGGATGTAGGCGAACATGACATCTGTGGTCACCTAGAAGTTTGAAACGGGTGTTTATGAGTAATGATGGTGACTGAGGACCAGAATCAGGAGTCCAGCACCCTTCTCCAGGGATGGACTACAACTGATCTCCAAATCCAGTGCTACAGGCCATGTCCAGTTACAACTACAGCGATGCTTACAATTCACACCCACAGGCACATCGCCATCTTACATTCTTGCATCGCACAGTTCGAAGTCAGATCATGGCTTCACTGTTGATGCCTTAAAAGGAATGCAACACAAACTCCTAAGCTTTCTCTTGTGACTTTGTTGATTCCAAAAAAATTACGACTTTACAAATTATATTTTGTGTTACCATATGTATTCCTTTATTTGCGGGAGAACAACACAAAAACCTAGGAAATAGGCAAATATAATTTTATTTTTCACAGAACTCAAATTGCACAACTGCAAATTTATTTTTTCCACTGAGGATCATGACATCATCACTCCAGACCACATTTTTAGCTTTGTGTTCCCTTCACTTGGACCAGTTTTGTGTTTAATTCACTTGGACCTGCTTTGTGTTCCCTTCACTTGGACCTGCTTTGTGTTCCCTTCACTTGGGCCTGCTTTGAGTTCCCTTCACTTGATCCAGCTTTATGTTCCCTTCACTTGGACCTGCTTTGTGTTCCCTTCACTTGGACCTGCTTTGTGTTCCCTTCACTTGGGCCTGCTTTGTGTTCCCTTCACTTGGACCTCCTTTGTGTTCACTTCACTTGGGTCTGCTTTGAGTTCCCTTCACTTGATATTTACAGTCCCTTCATGTTTCTTGTATGGGTTTGAGTGCAGCATTGTGGCACCTTTAACTGCTCCTGATGAAACTCTTTCTGTACTATCTCATCATTCACCACCTTCTTCAGGGCTTTGTTTTTGCTGCTGTCTACTTACTCTTTGATTGCTTATGGACATTTCCCACTGCACAGTATCAGCTCAGCTTCACTCAACTCAAAGCAATTCTTCTGTCATTTATTCCTAGGTGCTTTTTTTCCCCGCTCTATGTCTCTGGGAGCTGCATTATTTAATCTGCAGCTAACCAGAGGATTGTTTGCAGCAGGGTTTCTGCAAGGAGTTTTTGTTGCCAGTCCAGTGTCTGGAAAAATTATTTTACAAGAAAATGTAAAATTTATTGATCACATTTCAGTAATAGTCTGTCACAAACCTAAATACAATGTTTACACCTTCTAGAAAGAATGACAACTATTTAATGACAAACAATTAAGCAAAACATAAACTAACGAATGAACAAATCTTCAACATTAGCCACTAAAATATAGACTCTAGATAATGAAACATCTGTAACCTGTAACACAACATCTGTAGCGTGTTTAAAAAAAGACCAGGCCTATATGGTATCAAATGTATCCTGTAGGCTACTAGGTAACATTTTCTTTTCTTTTCTTTTCTTCATTGTCACAAAGTCTTCTATTGCAGACAAAATCAAATGTGTCCAATGTGTCTTTGCAACAAAAGTAGCTTTTAATAGGCTGTTTTGGTTTCAAAAGTGTCCTGGCTTGACGTAGCCTTTGTTATTACTATGTTAGTTCAAACATTTTAACAGGCAGGTTAATAATTTATTGATTTCTTTATAAATATTGTGAAGTGAAACCCAGTAATTACTGGCTAAACAGAACACAGATTTTGTCTGACCAATCTTGCAGTCTGCATTGTTTCACATTACCATTTGTTATCGCTTCAGTTTGCTTACACTCCTGCTCACCATTATTGGCACCCCTTCATTTTTTGCATAACCTGTACAGTATCGTCAAAAATAAATGGAAATGTACCACATTTATATCATCTGGACTTTTTAATCAGATGTCCAAAGGATCCCTTCCTTAATATTTGGCTGCACACCCTTTGGCAGCGATGACAGCCTCCAGATGTTTCTTGTAGCCATCTATAAGCTAATTGCACTTCTCAGCTGGTATTTTCTCTCACATTTATTTTAAAATTTGTTCAAGCTCTTGAACGTTTGCAGGGTTCTTTTCCCCAAAGGCAGATATCAGCTCTCCCCAAAGATTTCCAATGACATTGAGATCCTCATTGCTGGCCATTTTAAAACGGTCCATTTTTTGACTTTTAAACCAAAAGTGCTTTGGGTCTTTGGAGGACCCATGATCTTTGACTCAAACCAAGTTTTCTTACACTGGGTAGAACATTTTGCTCTCTTGGTGATTCTCTGATTTCATGATTCCTTTGATACAGTCAAGGCCTCCAGTACCAGACGCAGCAAAGCAGCCCCACACCATTATGGATCCTCCACCATGCTTAACTGTTGGTACGGTGTTCTTTTCCTTATAAGCTTCATTGCGCTGTCTGTTGGTGTGTATTGCCAAAAGCACTATTTTCGTTTCATCTGTCCACAGAACATTATCTCAGAAGGACTGTGGTTTGTCCAAGTACTCTGTGGCAAAGATCAGTCATTGCTTTTTATGT
Source organism: Chitala chitala (assembly GCA_025773905.1). Classification (NCBI taxonomy): domain Eukaryota; kingdom Metazoa; phylum Chordata; class Actinopteri; order Osteoglossiformes; family Notopteridae; genus Chitala; species Chitala chitala. Next base: position 5,323 of record JABJVR010001738.1, read on the forward strand.
CTTTTCTTCAGCAATGGTGTCTTCATTGGCTTTTGTCCATAATGCCCAGCTTGGTTTAGTGTGCGGCATAGGTACTTGTTGAAACTATGACCCCAAACTGTTCCAGGTCTTTGAATGTCTGACGTTGTGTTTTTTCCTCCATTTGCACCAACCTTCAAAGACTTCTCTTATCAATTTTCCTTTTCCCCCCATGTCCAGAGAGGTTATTGACAGTTCCATGCTTGGCAAACTTCTCAATAACATTGCAGTCTATTGAAACAGGGATACCAAGGTCTTTGGAGATGGCCTTATACTCTTTGGAGGTCTTGTGTTTGCTAATAATAGCACTTCTGATGTCTTCAGACAGCTCCTTTGGCTTCACCATGTGACAAACAAACAAGGAATAACATTTGGCTTTTTAAAACACTGAAGTCGTCATTCATTGGTTAATTCATGTCACTTGGACACTGACAATTTATCACAGGTGATTCACATTTGTGATATACCACAGGTGAGTCAAAATGTGTTTCCATGCTGACTTACAATAAAGGGTGCCAATACCAGTGTCACAGCAAGCTTTACGTTTTTCTATTGTTTCCTCCCATTGTTTTTTGTTTTAGATTGTTGTTTATCATTTGCTTTTTTGTATCAAACACGAGTTCTCTGTAGAAAAAAGCTGTTTCACTTCATTATTTTTTAGGAGATTTTCCACATTATGTACTTAAATTTCATGGGTGCCAATAATGGTGAGCAGGAGTGTATGTCACGTTCAGGGTAATGGATTCACAGAGGCAATGACTGAGTTTATTTGTACGGGTACACTGGACCACACAGAAGCCAAGGGTCTACAAAAACTGGCAAAGCACTGAAAGAGAAGGAAAGTATATATATAGGAGGCCCAGGGTAACTAGACACAAGTGGGTCTACTGATATAATTAACAGGGCAATTACCACAAGGGTAATGGAAGAAATGAGGGCAAAGGCACCACCTTGTGGACACAGAAGGAACCAACAGAGACAGATCATGACAGCTTGGAACCTTTACAAAGGTGATATTAAAAAAGTACCTGGTACTATTTACAACTTTTGCCAAATGGAAAACTTGAAAGATCGAGTAGATTTGAGTCAAGAAGAGCTGGTACTGTACAGTGGAAAAGGGCCATTAGATTTCCTCCTCAACTGCCAGTTTGTTGGTCAGTAGCAATCCTCGACACCCTTGTTTTTGTATGTGGTAGCACTTGTGTGCATCACTCTGAGCTGTTGGGTATAGTTAACTTTCTTGGCCTGAATGATCTTGCAATCAAAGTAATCTAAATCCACCTAATTCCAGTCCACTGCTCTGGCAGTATATCAGACATCATGAACTGTCCAACTATTGATAACCTTAATGATGTTACCATCATTCACATCAGGATCTTACACATTCTCTTTAAGTAATATGCTAAGATCTTTATTTCACTTGGGCTTATTTGTCATCTGTCTGTAGAATGCCGAGGTATTGGAGCTCTCTTCTAGACCAGTCCCTGTCACGCCCCATCGTTAGCACCTGCCAGCCTTGCATACTTAAGCTCAGTGTATAAAAGTTACCCTCTTGCTTTACTGCATTGTGAAGTATTGAGCTGCTATGAGCCATACCAAGCATTGTTTGCCCAATTTGTCTTTTGTGCTTTCTTCCCTGTCCATGTTTGCCTCCCTGCCCAACCTTCCATCCATCCCTTCCCGGTCTATGTCTCGGATGGAATCTTCAGCACCTTCGACCCTACGCTTGTCAAAATGATCTATGACTTTGATTTGCAATACCTGCTGGTGTCTGTTCACAGAATAAAGATTAAAAAATTATTCTGCACATTGGGATCCAGGCTGCTTCTATCTGTGTGAAAATGTTCCAGTCCCTTTCGTGCTGCAATTCACTGAGACCTTCACTGAGTGACTCTAGATCCAGATCTCGGCAGCTAATTTGGAAGTTATATTAATTATATCTGTCCTCCTGACTAATATCATGAGAAATAGATTGCTATAACAAAGAGCAATGGTGAAAAAAGAGTAACACTGCAAAATGAGAGTGGGAATGTAGACAAGTACCTAATTGTCAGCACTTTTTCATGCAAGGATACAGAAAGGTCCATACATTACTCAAAAAAATTCAGGAATATTGCAAACTAGTTGTATAATACATCTGTGATGCAAACATACACCTAATGGGTGAGGCTTTGGCCTGGAAGAGAACTCATCAGGTGGTCCCCAACCTTCTCTGGGTGTTTCGACCCTCAACCACAACACCCTCCAGTTGGCGGGTCAGCAGTGACTGGCCAGGTCACCGCCACTCTCCTCCAAGCATCCAGCTTGTGTCCTCCTTCTTGTGCCAGAGCCAACAGGAGGCTCTCCAGATGCTTCTCCTAGCCTACAAACAGCTGCTTTCCTCAAGTGGCCTCTCAATCCAACTCCTGTCATTAGATCCCACACAGATTGAGCTGGGAATCCTTGACATCCTACTTTCACCATCCTCAGCCATGTTGTCCACCCCTTGTCCCGGCAGTCTTGGGCGAGTTGCTGGTATTTGGCCTTTTTCCTCTCTGCAGCCTCCCCACAGCCCTCCTCCCATGGCACCGTCAACTCTACCAGGATGATCTTCCCTCTGGAGACCACACGATGATATCAGGTGTAAGAGTGGTGGACAGTACTGCCTCTGGGAAGTGGAGTTTCCTCCCGAGGTCCACCTCCATCTCTCATCTCTGGGCTGACTGCAGGAGATTCTGGCTGACTTGGCTGTGGACGACAGGTCTTTGGCCCTCTTTCACAAAGGCGATGGTGCTCAGCAGTAGTCTTGCTTTGGCTGATTGCTTCTTCCTCCACTCTTGCTCCAGGATGTCTGCGAGCACTGCCAACACCTTGTCATGATGCCACCTGTACCTCCCCTATGTCAATGTGATCTTGCACCCTGACAGAATGTGCGCCATAGTTCCTTTACCGCCACACAACCTGCACAGCGGGTCCTCTCTCATCCCTCACCTATGCAAATTGACTGGGGTCGGTAAGTAGAAAGGATATCCAGAAGGGCTCCAGCCGCCACATGTGATGGTTCTCTTGGGGAGGTTCCACCTCATCCTGGCCCCTTGTGTTGCAAGCTCAATGGATTTTGCTCTTCTCCCTTCTTCCTCAAGGTTTCGGACTTCCTCCTGGATCATGGTTCTCCTTTCCCCAGGGGTGGACTTTGACCACTGCTGGAAATGTGCTGTTCCTAGCCCCTGTCTTCCAGTGCAAGGGTTTCCAATGATGTCTTTAGTCCTGAGAGAACATTCTGCCTGGTCAATTGCCATGCTGGCGGCCCACTTGTGGCCAGATCTTGTTCTGACTCCTGCTTCCCTGATGAATTGGTCTTGAGAGTCCCTATACGTCAGGGACAGTCTGCACTTGGCGACTTTGAACTCCTCCACCACCGATGACAGAGGAAGCTGGAGCTAGCCCAACCTTATGTAGAGCCCTAAGGATGTAAAGCTCGGGGATATTCCCAACCATCTACAAAGGTGCTTGTTGAACTTCCTCTCCATTTTGTTCAACAGCTGATTGTTCAACATTTCTTCAACAGCTGTAGTGCACCAAGTCAGAAGGTTGTCTATTCAGCCCACATGGATGTTAGTTTCCATCTCAAAATAGTTTTTGTAACATTAATTTGTTTATCTATATCTCAACTCATTTTTGAGTCTTTGATGTTGGCAAGCCACAGATCATGCATCTGCACCTGGTATCTTGTCTCAGACAAGTTGGCTTCAAAGTACAGTTGCATGATATTTCAGTTTTCTACTGGAATCTAATTTTGATGTTGCTGCTGTGGTTTGATTTTTGTATTAACCGTTTCTTTTTTCACCATGTGGTTGGGAGCATTTATTTGGACTCTTTGACAAGGACCTGTCTGGGTGGCTGACTCTTATGACAGCTATGCTGCTGTGAAAATACTGCATCCTCTTTACCACTGATATGCTTTTAACACTCTCCCCACTGCCTATCACCATCATCATCATCTGACGATCAGTTTCATTAAGCTCGCCTGTTATCAATTATGCTATGCTATATATTCCTCCGTGCCCATCAGTACTTTTAGTAGTAAACGTACTGAAGTTCTCTCCATGGCACATACCAAGCAGCTTTTTCTTCTCAGCCTGTGTCTTCCCTGTCTGACCCTCGGCTCTACCTCAAACCCCAATTCCACAACTCCAAGTTCTTATCCTCCTTTCCAGTGTGACTTATACGTTTGCTCTCTCTATCTCTGTCCTGGGAAAATCCCTGCAGCTCCTCAACTTTCTGCCTCCCTTTTGGCTTTTGTGTTGGATTTAATGACAAATAAACCTCGGTTTATTACCAGCCTCTGCTCTCATGTTTGATTCTTTGTTCATGATAAACACCATGTGCCTGCAAATAAAGGTTTAAAACCTACTGAATGTTTACATCGAAAAATTACTGAACTAGTAACAATTAATGAGGAATACCCAAAATTTCTTACAAAGTTTATCTATTTGTTAATAGAAAAAAACTAAATTTTAAAAGTGTGTACATAAAAGCATAGTGAAACAACAACAACAACAATAATAATAATAATAATAATAATAAATTAAATATTATTATTATTATTATTATGTACAAATATAAGTTATCTTTCAGAAAAAATGACGTTACTTTAGATCATTGCACAGATTGTCATGGCAACATTGAGCAGATTATAACCAGTTTTCAAAGATCAGTTATGTTTCTTAGCTTCTTTTTTAATTCTGTGTAATACTGTATAGTATTCTATGCAATGTTTTAGTCTGTGTTTTGTTATATTGTTATATTGTTATTTTGTTAGACACCTAGGTTCAACTCCATGGTTTTTATTTAGTTGCTATATAAATAAAGGTTGATTTGATTTGATTTGATTTGATTTGCCACTTTAGCACATGGTGTTTTCTTTGAACAATGTTCACGATTTTGAAACTTCACAAGATGAAACTTCATAAATTTTTTATCAGTTAATTTACATTAGTTTATTTTAACCAAATGAAATTCAAAATGCGGTTGATAAAGTGCTGTAATACACTAGTAAAACACAGTAAGTAAAATAGTTGTACTTTAAGCAGTATACTTGTATCTTGTGTTGTCTTAATGCCAATAGCAACTCTAGAAATTTATAAATTGGGGTTCTGAGGGGTGGCAAAGGTTATCTTACAGAAGAGCATACTTCAAATCAACCAGTTATGTTGACTAATTTTAGAGTGGCAAATCTGATTTCAGATGAGTTGGTGCCAACTTTTAAATGGGTAGTACTGCATTGCCCCAAACATATAGTAATGACTGTAGTTTTTCAGTAATTTGGAAAAATATTAATAATTTTGTATTAGAAAAAAAGGGTAAAAATGAAATAAAGTAAAATTTGGGATACAAATGCATTATATCAAATTTCATCAGTCAGTCATCTTCTATACCGCTTCATCCTGTTAAGGATCACGGGGAAGCCTGGAGCCCATCCCAGGACACATACATAGGATACAGGGCAGGGCGCCAACCCACCACAGGGCACACACACACAACAGGTAATTCAAACACACCACTTAACCAAACCTGTATGTCTTTGGACTGCAGGAGGAACCCAGAGAAAACCCACCCAGCACAGGGAGAACATACACATTCCACACACACAGACCCAAGGTGGGAATTGAACCCCAGGCCTAGCGGTGTGAGGCGACAGTGCTAATCACCGCGCCACCATCAAATTTTGTATTATATTAATTTGTGTTTTATTGCAGGTCCACTATGGAAAATAAAGGAAGTAAGTAAAAAAAAATCCCTTATCGGTCCCTCATCAGGGAAATTTGTTCTCTGCATTTAACCCATCTCCTGGGGGAGCAGTGGACAGCCATTTTTCAGTGCCTGAGGAGCTAGAGTGGAGTTTCTTGCTCAAGGACATACCTGGGGGCTGCAGTGGAACTCTAAAAGATAGTGCCCTTTGTTTACTAATTGGATTACCAGCATTAATGTGTATGTCTATACGTTCACTTAATTAACCTTGTGCTAAATAGCTGACAGTATTCATCTTCACTGCTTAAGTGGTGTTTACATAAAAACTGCTACATAGGATATTACTGGCATGATAACATATGTCTACTACAGACTAGCAAAAGCAGGGCACCAAGCCACTATATGAGGTTACAAACACATGTTCAAGTGTCACAGAAAAACAGGCTCTTCAGTATGAAATTGACCTCCATATCTCTCTAGGAAAAATGCCTCAGGCTGCTGATTGGACTAACTCTAAACATCCCAGATCAGATAGACTGGACATTAGACTATCATCATTTTGGGTGCTGATGACAACAGCATGCCCTATTATCACCATTCAGGCTTACTTCTGTAGTCCTCCCATTACACATCTAGGGCTCGGTTTCCCTGTCATGACTATTTCAAATCTCTGCCCACAGAACCCTGGGCTATTTTTCATATGGTTACAAAATAACTTATCTGAATTTTAGCCATATCAAGATTAGATATTTCATATCTAAGGGTCTGCTTTGTGATTCTGAGGAACATTGTCTCTGAATAGGATACATGGGATACAGTTCCTTTCATAGTTTCAAGTACGTGATCATTGTTCTTCCACGGTTTGATGTAATACAACTGAAGACATTCAGAAGGTGACAAATGCACACACACACACACACACACACACACTCTTACTTCCTGTTAATACTGATCTATAGTGCCATTTCAGTTATTACATCTCTAAATTTCTAAAAATCTCTACATGGAACAGTTGCAGAGTCAGTCTTGCATATTTCACAATGGCAAGGCAAGTGATTAATTAATAGCAGAATTAATTATCCATGCAGTCAGGAGAATAATAAGGAGCACTCGAGCCACATTCCTCTCCCTGCCGTGGTCTTTGTTCCAGACGTGCTGTAAATGTGACCACAGTGAAGACCCAACCCTCCTTGGTGTAGTTATTTGTTATTTTTCACATAGGACCAATGCAATAGGTCCTCTTGGCACCCTTTGACTTTTATTCAGTTATTTATTGACTTTGTAAATTGGTCACAGAAAATTGTTTCTACCTGTCCCTAGCACCACCTTAACCAGCATTTAGAAATAAAACGGCCAAATGTGCATTTACTGGTTATTCATTATAATGGCAAAGGAACATCTTGTAAGAGACAGTCAAGAAAATGATTTATTATACATGTTACAGTTAAATGAATCCAACCCAGTGCTATAATGAAACTGGTGCATATGCTGTATATGACAGTGTAATATAATAAAATAACAGTGAAATGGAAAAACGTATTGCACTCTGTACAGGAACAATAATATGAGTGTTAATGTCCAGCATGTTTTTTGTTATGGTAGAATGCTAAAATATAATACAAAAAGCCATAATCCACCCCAAAACCATGTCTGGGGATTTATAATAACCTGAGGGGTACACACACAGGTAGGTGTAAAGCGAAAAGTGCTGAGAGGTATCCTTTTTTATTAGATGATCTGTGTCCTCCCACAGCCCAGAAATATGGTTTCAGTGAATCTGGAGTTCTTAACTGCTCATTTGTAAGTGTGTGAGTTGTCACAATATGTCCCTGTCGGTTCCTCATGTGTCCACTAGTTGGCACCATTGTCCCTGTTTCTCTAAATCTCCTTGTAATTGTCTTGTTAATTATATCAGTAATCCGCTCTTGTGCCTTAGTAGTGTGTGTTTCCTTTGTATACTCTCTTCTTGTCTTAGTTCTTTGCTAGTTGTTGTTAAGTGGTAATGTGTGCTTTAGCCCTAGTTGCTGTATGGTTGTTGTTTAGACCTGTAATAAACCTCCCTTTTTGCACATTAGGCCTTGCCTTTTCCCCTCCTTTGCCTAGAATGTTACAGTGAGTACATCCTTGGTTAGTCTGCTACCCCATCTAGGCTCACAGGAATACAGTGGCCCCAAAAAGTATTTGAACACTTAAGATATGCTAAAATGTCACTTTTTTATTTCATAACAAAATCAAACCAAATTGCATTTATGTTAAAGAAGGATAAACTTAAGCACACTGTTCAAGCAAAATATTTAACAAAAAATTTGGCTAGGTTTTAAAAAAACCTAAAAAAAAAAAACAAGAGACATACTGTTCAAAATTAAGACAAATACGTTTTATACACTTAAGTCCATTCTCATTCTCAAACTTAATGAAAAATGTTCATTGATAACATGATGATGAACTACATCTGTTTTTAGAACACCTGTTTGACCATTAAGATAATTGACTCATACACCAGTTATAAATTACCTTGGAGCAGTTTTTTGACAGTAATTGTAACAGTAGTTAAAAAAGTGAAGTTAGTTCTGAGAAAAGGTTTTTTATCATTTATTTGCACAAGGAATGCAACTCTGTTTGACACATCAACAAATAAACACCAATAATCAAAATTTTAATCATAGCTTGAGTGTCAAAATTCTTTTTGGGGCCACTGTATATTTGCTTATCAGCAAAAGGAAATACTAACTGTTTAGATAAGAAGAATACAATGCTGTAAATGTAACAGAATTAATGAAGCTACACAGGACATTACATATTTATGACAAATATTTTTATGTTACACTGTATTGTGCTTGTGACTCTAACTGACAGAGGAATTATTGTTAGTGTCAATTTGTTTTGTATTTAAGACCCTGAAACCTTTGCCAGAGGGAAGACATTGGTATTCAGGATGGAGACTGGAAGAGGGTGTGGTGTAATTTTTCCTGCCTCTTTGATAAATGACTTATCTGTAAGAAGGAATGTTGCTTCCCTTCCATAATTTTAATTGCTGCTTTTGATTTTTAGGGTTGAAAAACTGAGATTTTTTTACTCTATGTAAAAATGCTGTCTAACAGCATGGGGAATTTCATTCTGAATGCCAAAATTTCTTTGCTGGAAACATGTGTTGCTGAACTCACACTAGTTTTCCACCTCAAATTGTTGTCTATAATCAAAGTACTTTCACAAGATGAAATCTGAGATCAGTTCAATATGGATCACTTTATGTGATTGATCACTGACAGTTATAGACCACTGAAATTAAATGCTACTCCTTTGATTTTTTATGTTGAAGACTGTTATTTTTAACCCACTGCTGCACAGGTTTATAGACTTCTGACATATACAGAGCACCTGCTTTCTCTCCACATTTACACAGCATACAGTGTCATCTGTAAAATTCAGAATATAAATGCCTTGACTAGTGCTTGTTCATTCAGTGGTGTATAATGTGAAAACAACTGGCGTGGTGACTTCACACAGCCTTGGGACTTGCTGACTGTAACACACGTTTTTATGGAAGAATGACAGACGTTTGGCTTGAGTTGTTAATCGGGAGGTGCAGCTGCGGTGTTACATGCTGAGCTGAAGTCAGCACACTGAAGCTGTGTGCATGCGCTGCAGTCTTCTATGGTTTACAATAAGGTGAATAATGCTGCAAATCGATTGGATTATCAGCACCGTACTAGTGTTTACAGTACGTTTATCTTATCAGAGATCAGTCTTTGAGGACGCAATTAATATTATATGATACTTTCAAAACACCTCATTTAAAATGTTTTAAAAACTAATAAAGCAACTTAGAAAACTTTCTCCTGCTTGCAAAGTGGAATTTGTTGAACAAAACTAAATTCAGGTAAATTAAAAAACTAAATTCAGAAAAAACCACACCACTGCTGCCTAATGGTGCAGTTCAGACACGGGAAATTGGCTGTTGCTGTTGTGCCCAACCCCAGCTGCCCAACCCCCATGGGTATGCAAACATTATTCTGGACAGAATTGAACTAAAGACTCTGAATGTCAATATGACATCTGTCCATGTGCCGGGACTGGGGGCTGACCTTTTAGGTGAATGTTACATCCATGATGGTACACTTGGATGAGTGGCTCTAACACAGCATTCTGTTCAGGGGGTGCCCAGACCAGGCACCAGGAGGTCATGTGGACAGAAGAATAGTAAAGAGGGGTCAGTGAAGAAGTAAGGACTGGTAGTCAGCAGCACCAGCAGCTATAATAATAACCAACTGTGTATGGTGTGAGAAGGGTAAACCAAAGAAATGTTTCTAGTGTTTTAAATTCTGTTTTTATTTCTATATCATTCTATCCATGAGTTTTCCACAAGCCATTATCCAATCAAGCACATGCATTGAAAAAAATATATATAAATAAGAGAGGTGTTGATACTTCACAGAAACAAATATTTCAAAAGTTAAAAATTCGCAACTGGTATTCAAGTTTTTTTTTGTACTCAGGTATGTTTCAATCTAGTCAGTCTACATCATCTCTTTTATGTTTTTGTCTGAAATACAATTTTGACTTCTGGTTTCCTTCCTTGGAATATCCAAAAACATGTGTTATTTCTGTAGTCTAACAGACTGTCCCCAAGGCTCTGCAAATTAATTTTTTTGTACAGCCCAATAATCAGTGTAATGTAACATTCTGGCAAATGTAGAAACTGAGGCAAGGGAGAGTGTAGTGTGTGAAGGGGTTTATTCAGATAGATGAGATAGATACACAAGGTAAGATAGAACAATAGTGGACAACCATCTACTAACTGAGATCAACTAAAAACATTACAGAGCCACAGGGCCACAACAGCTGGCAATGAGCATACAGATGAGAAATGCACAAGTAGGGCACACAATGAAACTAGAAATAGGTGAAAACACTAATGAGGTCCACACAAGGAAATCAAAGAAAAGCCTAAAAGGGCACAGAAACAGGGGTGACATCTAGAGGACACAGGGGTCATTGAAGGCTAGGATATTACAATTAATAATTTAAACACTTTCAGAAGGAATGTAGTTATGTTTAATTTTGAGTACTGAAAACAATGTTAAAAGACATTATTTTCTTTTATTTCTTGGTGAGGAAACTATTTAAGCATGAAAACCTGACGCTGTCAAGTGTGAGGAGTTATTAAAACCTACAGTTCCTTGTATATTCCTCAAATATCTGCACAGATCTGTCTTCTGTTGCTATCTCTGTGTTTTCCTGCTTGACACATTTAATCCATTGTGAGCCAAGCTTTTCCTCTCATTAGGACAAGCAGCCCCTTTGGGTTTCAAGTTCACAATTTAATGACTCACTGTGGCTAAAAAAAGAAAAGGGATGCCAGATGAAGGTTAGTCATTTCCTTTTTTTACTGTAAGTCAAAGTTTTGTTCTGAGGCACGGCTAATCACCTCTTATTAGTTCGAGAGAAAGTCCTGTTGTAATGCTCTTCATGTTTCGGTTTCTGTGACATGGCACTGAAGTGGCATGTAGAAGAATTCAGAGGATGCTGAGTGAAGACAACACACTGCTGCTACCATGTGGCCACACGGCAAAGTGAACGACCTTCAGAAGGAGTTTCAACAAAGATTTCTAGATACGGGAGCGTTGCTTTGTTCGTTTTTGTTGCCTTTATTCTTCTGTGTATAGCTGCTGTAATTAGCTTAATACAGGCAAACACTTCAGTTGTGATTTTATCTTTATTTACTTTTATAAAATGAAAAATACATTTTAATTTGTTGTTTAATATTCAATACAATATGTAAACAACCATAAGGTGTTGCACATTTTGAAGCATTTTACAATGTTTTTCTATACACAATCAGCCCCCCAAAAACTTTGTTAATTAAAGCATCCTAAAACAAAATGGGCACATTGTCATTGTGGGTTGCATTATTGTTTCTTAAATGTGATCCTTGGCACGGAGGGATGGTGGGAGTCACTCCATGCACTTCAGGTTTCTTCTACAGTCTTGAAAGACATACAGGTCAAAGAACAGTTCTAAAACGAGCTGCCTCGGATTGCTTAGCCGGCTATGTGTTTGCTCTGTTTGCAAAGTATGCTCTCCCCATCAAACCTAACCTGGAAAAGTGGTTTATGAATGAGAATACTCATACACTTACAAATATTTATAATATTCAACTGATCTTTTGTTATCAGGTTGCATTTTTTAGCCATACATAGCATAGGAGCAATAATTTTAAAAACACATTTGGAAGATGTTATTTTCTCACCATCTTTAACTGAACATCAAGCATTGCAACTAACCACACAAGAATAAATTCACAACTTATTTTAATTATTTTTAGCGCAACGTATTATAAATAAATACCACTTTTACATTTCCATCCAAACCTATTATTAGAAAAAAAATTTAAAAATTAATAAATAAACTTCAATAAATGTGGTTGGCCGCCATTAACCTAACATTGTAATTGCAGTATGCAGTAGAAGTCCACTAAAACGTGTGAAAAGTGCAGCATTCTGCCACCTCGTGGATATAATTTTACCATTACTGTTTCTCTAATACTGTGACGGGATGGCGCCCGCACTGGGTGTCCCCTGTGGTGGGTTGGCACCCGCCCTGGGTGTCCCCTGTGGTGGGTTGGTGCCTGCCCTGGGTGTCCCCTGCCCTGCGCCCTGTGTCTCCTTGGATGAGCTCCAGGCTTCTCGCGACTCTTAAGAGGACGAAGCGGTATAGAAGTTGAATGATTGCATGAATGTTTCTCTAATAATTTAGTCTATGGATGTACTGCTTAGCGTTGATAGAATTCATAAAACTATATTTTATTGCATTTACATTTGTTTGTAATGTATACACCCATTTAACACCTGAATGCATGTATATTTACATGAACAAGTGTGATACACTTAAATGTCTACAAAATGAGAGTACTGCTAAATAGCTTTTTCCTGTTGGTAGTATACCTATGTTGCCCACAGCACGTTGTATAGTATCGTTGTTTATCATCAAATACAATGAAACCTGTAGTATTAGAAATTGTTAATGATATTCATTATTAAATTCCATTTACAATATTTATATAGTACAGAACTTAAGTAATTTACTTGCGGAAATGATCATAAGCAAATGTGTCATAATAATGAAGCACAAGATTCTTGTCATCAGCGATGCTTAATAGAATGACAGGAACTGTAAATATGCATATAAGTATAATACTTACAAGCCACATAGCCTAGTTTTAAGGAATGTCCTATGGAGAGCAGAAAAAACAGCTGGTCTGCTTAGCTGTATTAATTTATTTAATTAATTTATTTATTTTAATTTCATGCTACTACAATAACTCTGTGGGTGCAGACTTACTTTTAAAATGTTACTTTTAGAGTTTTACTTTGCGCTTGCACCAACAAGTAGGCTTAATTAATGTGTAAAAGGTAATTTTATGTCACAATAGGATTTGACACCATTAGTTCATGCGCTACACGGTAAAGCTGGCAGTGTACACAGACTGTGACGTTAACACTGCCAGCTTACTCCAACATATACACAAAGAGTGACGTTAACACTGCCAGCTTACTCCAACATAT
>JABJVR010001739.1:0-13267 GCA_025773905.1 Chitala chitala
AGGTTCGAGCCCCACAACAGCTCCTGTTGTTGTACCTTTTAGAGAAGTGCTTTACCTGAAGTGCTGCAGTAAACATCTAGCTCCTTACACTTTTAAACCTGCACAAGTCACTTTTGGACAACAGAATAAGCATCTGAAATTAAAATCAAACTTTTGTAAAAGGAACAAATGGAGCATATCAGTGTTTTCATTATGTAAAATGTTTAAATCATATGAACACTTTATTAGTGTTGACTACACAATGCTTACAGGCACATTCTTTTCTTGTGAAATAAAAAGCATTTTCTAAAAGAAATTGTTTCAGCTACAAAACTAAACAGAATAAGACAAAGTCTTGATCGACATGTAAGAGATCCGGCACATGGGCAGGAGAACTCAATACACTCTTACTGGTTGCCTACAAATCCAAATCTCTGCTAATGAAAGTCTAACTAGAATGTACATGTGGGGGAGTGATGGTGTGGAATCCTCCATGCACTGATTGTAAAGTGCCATTTAGGCATTGCTACCTTTAAAATAGATTCAGGTTCAGGTGACACCAGTGTGAATTTTAACAGCCTGCTAATTGGCTGGAGAGTTGCAAAACAAGGTGGCCTGGTGGCTCAATGGGTGAAACATCAGTCTAGGATGCAGAAGTTTCCTAGTTGGAATCTCAGCCCTGCCAGCAGGTGTGTCCTTCAGCAAGACACCCAGCATTAGCTCATTGTAACCTGTATGGAAAATGTAAGTCGCTTAGAAAAGCATCTGCCAAAAGAGTAAATGTAAAAGAAGCCACTGGTTTAACACACATATCGTATTAAGTCCACCAAATCTGAGGCTTTAAAGTTCATGGATTGAAAATTACTTAATTTTTCTTATGCAACAGACAAGGAAAAAAAAAAAAAACACAACAAAATGGCTGTACAAAACTAAAAACACTAAAAAAAGTCACTCATTTAACTGAACTCAAAAAAGGCAAATACGAAAGCCAGTAGAAAGTTAATGAAGACAAGTGTTTGTGTCTTAAGCTGCAATAAAAAAATAAAACAAAATAAACAAAACAGTGGACACTGGCTTCCTCCCTGGAGAACATGCTATACCTGGCTACGGCGCTAACACTGCATCCTACAGTCATGCACTGAGAGACACCAGTTAACATTGGTAACACATAAAATCATCTGTTTGCGCTGAACAAACACAGCATCCCAAACCTGCATAAATGCTCCTACTCTGCTTAGACTTCTCCTGACCCTACCATTAACACTGGCAGACCAAAAAATTAATATTAAACAACACTACAAAATCCTAAGAAAACACATTGTAATGTGCTAGAGGCCACTCAGCTACAAAAGGAAAAAAAATTGTTCACAACTCATGCACTGATTCTTAAAATCAAAGGCATACGGCCTAAAATGCAATGGCAGTCAAACAGAAAACTCTTGATCAATTACATTTTATGGCACCTGTGGTTTTAGACAGCTTTGTTGTTGAGAATCCCCTAATTGGTTCACAGTTTCAATTTTGATATGTTGTGGATTAAAAACTAACTCTTCACATAAATTACGCATGGTTTTATTTTGCTTTGTCACTAGTCTGATGTTGGAAATTCAATATTAGGCAAAAAATATATGTGTATAAATATATGTATTTACACAAACAATATGGCTGAGATATTTTGATTAAAAACTGCTGTGTCCTTTTCAAATTCAAGTCAGGCCTGTACTTACGGCTCTGTCGTAGGTGCAAAATTTTTAAAACAAAAAATAAACGGGAAAAAAAAATGTGATTAAAAAGTGCTTTGTTGAGTAGAATAGAACACAGAGCAGTGGCTAGATATGAATGTTCATTAGTCACACGACAAATATAAAGTCTAACAATTTATTCCGTTAAAAATAATACTTATTTTTACTGAAAATCATAAAAGTGATAACTGAGGTGTAATCCAAGCATTAGCCACACAATTTATAAGGAAAATACACGTGTGAGGTTACGCAACAGATAACAAACAATTAACAAAACCGACAATGACAACATCAGAAACACCACTGCTGGGAATTAAAGTCGCAGCCAAAGCCGTGTTTCAAATCTGAACGTCCATTAAGTCTTGATGAATGACACTGCAGACACAAAAATAATTAAACGTGTTTCTCATTTTAAACATGAAACTAACTGCAATCATATGGAAGCCATCTTGATACGTTAATTGGGGGTGTGGCTGCAAGGCCATGTCTTTGTCATTTGTCACGCCCACGCTCTACTCTGATTGGACCAGAGGCCTCTCCTTTGGATTGGTGTGGATGCCACTGCCATTGTCCTCGGTCTTTGCAGAGCTCACCCTGACTGTTGGGCTGGAGTTTACCTGAGAAGAAACCACCATATTGATTTATTTTTCTAATGAAGAATTGAATTATGCTTCCAACCCTTTTGGCACAAAAAATGTCTATGTTAAAAGCGAAACTTGTAAATTATTCATCACAGAATGGTTGGAGGAAATTTAGAGAAGTAAAAACAGGTAAACGTCCATAAACATTCAGAGGCCTTACTTGAAAATAGAATGTATTCATTCCTGTAAGGTCACCTAGAAGCAGAAAATATATCCGTGGTTAATCAGATGCCATGTGGTTAAAAAAATAAAAACCTCACAAAAAAGTGCATTTAACTACATATAACATGACACAAAGTCACATAAGGAAATGCAAAACATAAGCAAAAGAAAAAACAGTGTAATGTTTAGGCAATTAAACTTAATGCATTACTATACTATAATATAAAAGCTACAACGCAAAGGTAAACATTGAAATCTATCCAACATCAGTAAGCAGAACTAATTCTGTAGCTGAAGGCTTAATATCCTAATCATCTTTAACGTTTGAAAAAATGGAGGCTCCTCACTGGTAACCTGCTGGCAATGTTTCCAACAGGTGACTGTTTCTGCCACAGTTCATCTGCTCACCATGTAGGCCTTCTCCTGCTGGCTCTTCTTGAGGAACTCCTCCATCTTTAACTCGTTCTCAAGCTGCCGCACCGAGTCGTTCTCGTAACTTTCATCATCCGGCCGCACAAAGCAGTCTGTGTCGTCCGTGCTGCTCAAAAGACGATGGTGCAAAATATTGAGCAGGAACCAGAATGAGCTGGATTGCACTTTTAACAAAACTCCATCTAAATTTCGGAGCCATCAGTATAGGAGTCAACAGAGTGAACCTGCAGCCATGAATAAACACATTAATTCACACCCCTCTGGCTGACTTCACTAATAGATATAAATGCATAATTAAAAAACACTACCAAACAGCTATTCAGATCAGAGCTGCAGGTGTCTGCAGGTACTTACATGTCTGCTGGAAGAGTACCTGAAACACCAAGGCCATGCTGGTAGCCTGGCTTTCTGGCGTGAATCTGGGCAAGGAAGGCCTTCTCCGAGGTGGGCGAGGGGACCAGGTCATCAAACTGAGCACGCCCAAAGTCAGAGTCCACGTTACTTTCTGTTTCACTGCCAGCTTCTGAAGAACAAAATCAGTTTACATTTCTCCTACAACACCAAGTGTGCGCCCTGCTTGCTGATCTATTTTACATGGAAACATCTAAGCCGTGCATCTCTACAGCTCTGCTCTGCAATGTTAGCTCTATAGCTCTGCTGTGATCTACACTGCCTGGGGCCTTGCCGACACCTCAAGGCCCTAAAAAGGTTCCAGCCTTTCTTTTGAAAATAAAATTGAAATATTGTAAAATACAGACAGCGAATGTCTGTCTGCACGTACGTGTGTGAACAGCCTAACCTGAGTTTGTTGCACTGATGGATGTAACAATCTCGGTGTGACCTTGGGTTCAGACTTAGGTGAGGTGAGGGCAAAAACCAGATGAGTGGCACACATGACTAAATGTAACATGTGTGGCATTAGGAACTCGCAGTTCCATCACGTTTTTGCTTTTGATAAGGTACAAACTGTTTGGTTGCGTCATTTTTAAATATGGCATGCAGTAGATTATGTCAAATGTGATGTAATGATAATGTTGTTGGATGCAACATTAACTGACATTATTTTACTGGGTTTGAATGATCTGCATGGATTACCAAACTCCCTATAGGTTGTGGTTTACTGTAGATGCTCACCTGAGTTGAGCTCTTTAACCAGTGAGGACATTGTGTTTGTAATAGAATCTGCTGCTACTAGCAGGTCATTCCTTAAGTTCCTTCTGGACCCTGGGAAATGCAAACAGCATGAAAGAAAATTATTTAAATACAAAAAGAGGATTACATGAACCTGTCTGACGCTATAAAAGTGCACAGGGCTTGGACTGTCTCACACTGCAAAATATTCATGGGGTAATCACTGGTGTTCTTGCTTGTGTTAACCTACCAGGATACAGGGCTTAATTTAAAATGGTAAAAAATTTAAACCTATTGTTTGGTTGAAGGACAATGTGTTTACTTCAGTAACAGCTCTCAATAGCAACAACAGGGAAGGGCAAACATCTACAACATCAAATATTTGAACATTGTAATGTTTTGACCCAATATAAATCTAAGGAGGCTGTGGGGTTTCTTATTATGGGATGACTAGCATAATTTGAGTCAAGAACATTTCCCCAAGTGTAAATGTATTACCGCTGTTAGGAGTGTGATGGTAATGATGCTCATGTTATGGGAATGACAAAGTGTATCACATCACCGTCTCCTGACTGCACTCATTCTCTTCTCATGCAAACTGAACTGGGCCCCAAAGATGGAGCAACTTTAAATTTAATGCATATTACACAAGGTAAATATCTCCTAAGGGTGCAAGACTTATGTAATCTCTACAATTTGGTGTTAACAGTGAACAGTTATAATTAAGGTTTTCTGCAATCATATGTACACCTTGTATTGTCATTTAAATCAAACCCAGGCGATTGACCTGTATTTCAAAGTGAACTCAACCTCAGGCCTGTAGGTGCACAAAATAGATTCAATACAACTCAAATTCCGATATAACGTGGTTTTTGTCCATGGTACCCAAATTTTAGTCTTTCCGCTTGGTTTTTTCTTTTCCCCCTTTACAGACAGGAAAATGTTACTCCAATTCCACAGTAATCACTGCATGTCCGGTTAGTGCAGTATTACCCCTTAAAAAGTGTGACCAGATGTGTTTGCTGCTTGCACTAAGATATCACAAAACACCAAACTATTTATCCAAATCTAAGTTTTAAATGCACATTACACAACTCAATCCATTTAAAATGTTAGATGGAATTTATTTTGCATTTTATTGTTACCATTGGCCATGTTATACCAAAGTGTATAAGTATAAATTCTGAGAGGTCGGTTTCCATGATAAACACAGAGTGCTGCGCTGAGCTGAGCACCAGCGCTCTGTTCTTGTGTACAAGTGGCGTTGCTGAGCAGTGCCGCTTAATTTAAATTTAAATTTCAATGTATTATTATATAGTGCAACAATGTGCCTCAAAGCGCTTTACACAGGAAATTACAGATATTGAAGAATTAATACATGAAGCCAGACAACAAAGGAAGAGTGAATGAATGAAGCCAGACAACAATGGAGGAGAGGAACCAGAAACTCCACAGTGTGGAAAAAAAACCTCTGGTGGCCCAAGGTTGACTGGCTGCCCAGCCCCTCCTGGGCATGCTAACATTACAGAGAGTAGTGGTACTTATTGAGAGCTGGATTGTTCCTAGTAATATGATATAAATAACACAATTCAGTCCTCCTTTGCTCCTGGTGCTGAAGCCTCTGTCATTGGCCTTCGGTGTCCCTCTGGCAGAACTTCGTCCAAGCGGATACATTAGGAGTCAGCCGTTCTGTTCCGTGTTGTCTTGTAACTCACATTACATGCAGCTATTCTGTCATTTGCTGCTAGATGAAAAGGTCGGTGTTGGACAGGTCAAAGTTGAGTTTGGTTGAACTTTGAGCACAGCTTCAAAACAGAAATTTGGCTGAAATTTGCCGTTCAGGGTGGGGTGACACACAGTTGGCAGTCCATTTCCCACAGACCATAATGAACACTCAGATCAGTGTAAAGCTCACTGGCCTTTGGCTGCTACCTCTATTCAAATGCCAACCAGTGGCCTGCACTGCCAACCATGCCCCAATCATGGGGCAGCACTTCTAACAAAAATGCAGTCATGGACTTTCAGCTGTAATCAAATACTCCCTTTTGACCTGTAACATTACCCCTAGCCCGATCATTAGTCCACAGCTGTCATAAACCCCTCCCCGCACTCCTGGGCCTACGCCGGGAGTGATAATGTACACCCCAAAGGAAAAGAAGGAGGCCTACCCTGAGCAAATGCCTCCTGTACGTCTCCCCCCACACCGCTGAGCGAGTCCTGAGGAGTGTGGGTGGGCGTGGTGCAGGCGGAGGTGGAGGCAGAGCGGATAGGCATAGGGATGGGCCTGCTGATGGTGTGGCTGGGAGAGGAGCGGGGGGAGCCGGCTCCCTGAGTCTGGAACAGAAGGAGACAAGGCAGCGGTGAGCAGTTAGGAGGGAGGGCAACTCTGCTCGCCCATAACGGGTTATTCTATGGGATGGCTTTCCTGTCACAGCCACAGGCTACACACATGTCACAGTTCAGCAAAGCCTTGTATGAGCAGTTTCAATAATCCATCATGCTGTTAGTTTCACGGTTCATTCACATTACAGGATCCATGTGATGTCAGCAATATTATAAGGGCAAAATGTGCACAGTAACCATAAGTATTTGTTAAATCAGAACTGACTAATCAACACTGCTGTCACAAGATATCAATTATAAGAGAGTCAGTTTTCCTTTATACCAATTACACAGTTAAGCAGACATACCATATAAATGCACTGATAGAAACTGCACTTAATTCTATTTAAGAACATACATTTTTTTCTGATACCAACCAGCTCTCTTAATGCCCTTGTAAAATTGGGAACAGATTGTGAAAATCTGAATATGAATGTTACCACTTGGTCTTTTTTATAATAAAACAGCTGCTTACACCAGCTGTAATCATTCATGAGTTAAAAACCCTTTAAAATCAATGCTACGTTAGATCAGACAAATCATACAAGCAAAACCTCTGGAAATGTAACTTAATTGTAAATGCTAAGTATATTACTTTTGCTGTAATGTAATTTGCAGAACTAATGACAATACAACATTATTTGTGCATATTAAGTGCTGTACACATTTCTATCATAGGTAACATGCGCATGCATGCACGCGCACACACAAACACACGCAAACGTACACGCACACACACACACACACACATAATACATCTGCAAACACTTCAACTCTCAGAGGGACACTTCTGAGAACAAGTATTACATGGAAACCAACACAGGCATATTACAGCAACTGTACTGCACTACCAAGAGCTACCTTACTCTACAGCCAGATCTTTCCGTTTTTAATGAATTCCCTGGAAAGGCATCAAAACCAACACAGGAATCTACAGCGGGATTCAGTTCTGTAACATTAATAGGATGAGGTTTTATTTTAAAGCAGTTACCACTAACAATGTTTCCAGGAGTGATCAGTAATCAACATTTAATTATCATTCTAAAAACAAGGAATGTCTCCCAATCAGGTGTTAGGACACACTCATCTCTGTTATGCCTCTTTTTACATTTATTCAGATCTGTTTTAATTTCCTCTTATTTCTCCTAGTGTCAGGGTCATCCTATAGCGACATAAAGGAAACATACCCTCCAATACAAAAGTGTCTGAAGAGCAAATGGGTAAAATAGAATAAAGAGACAGTACAATGTTTAGATATAAACTGTTTTTAATTTGTACATACTTAAATACAGTATGTCTGCTGCTGTCAGAGCCCAGTGTTAATAATGCAGCGGTCAGCATTGTAAAAGTCAAATTGCTACTTTTATTCACAGCCAGTCACATTTCTCTTCATAAATCTTTTTAAGCAGTATTAGTATGAGGTTAGGCTAGTTTCACCCACTTACAGCTTGCTTCAGTTCCTCCTCCTGTGGAAAAAAAGGTTATCAGCCAGGAGTTGGATTTACATGAAACAGAACAGAATTTCTTAGAATTCTTACTAAACACTAAAAAGGCAACTACCCCCCCCCCTACTGGCCAAGTAGAAAACTGCAGTATTAAGAGAAATTTAACCCTGCCCCACAATAATGCAGACACAGCTCAAAAAGGACAAACACAAAGAAATAACAATCACTGACAAAAGTAAAATAACTGTAATTTATTTTTTAAGCATTTACCTATTCAGGGATTATCCCATAATAATAAAGACGAGGGAAAAAACCTTTGTCTGTGTTATCTGGCATACTTCATTGAGCTACAAAACATATACTCATGTGTGCATTAAAAAACAAACTAATATCCTGAGCATCACAGACTGAAACATGGTCACTCGACTGATTTCACCTTGCTTTTTCTCACTAAAATGAAAATAACCAATCAGGACTCCTGCTCAACTCGATCCGCGCTGTACAGGGCAGCAGTCTGAACGTTTAAGAATCTTACCTCAGGAAAACATTATGAAGTTTTCTTACAGCTAGTTCAGAATAGAAAGATGCTCCACCATCTTATAAACCAAACGTCGGTTTTTCTTAAACACCATAAGCATATGTCATATGGTGAGACCTATTTCCTCTCCACTGTCAACCTGGAGCTACATGCTAACGATGGACTGACTACTTTAAACTACAGAATAGTTATAAATGCTTTGCTGAAACCTGTACATCTACTGGTTTTGTGGACTTTAAAAATTTAAGTTAAAATGTAGATAAATACAGTGGGGATCTCAATAAAGTCAGTAATTCATTCAAATGCATGATGACTTTATGACATTTCAAAAACGTATAGGGAAAATTCACAATTTGGGTGACTAAAGTGTATTAACACTACAGGTATACTGCATATTTTTAACACGTTAAATTGTTGTAAGTGTTGAAACAAATGCTTCTAACTTTAACGCTAATTTACCAATAAATAATTTGTTACCAACATGCCATAAAATAATTTATAGTACAGAAAGCCGGTTTATGATACAAATCTCTAATTTGATATACTAACAAGTGTGTTGTGACCGATGCCAAGTAAATGTACAGCAAATGATCGAAAACTGTGGAAGGTTTGTAACACATACGAACATTTAACAGAGCATCTGCCAAAGATATATAACCTTATCACCTTAGCCCTTACTTAAGCCCCAATACTAGTTACTCTTCCTAGTGTCTTGGCTGCTAAGTAACATAAATTGATCAGAACAAAATGCTTTTTAAAACCTTTTTCAATATAAAAAAGCTTTGAAATGTGCGTGAAACACCAGGGCAACAATGCAACAATAACACGTGGTGTTTTGAATGGCAACGACGTGATGCCACTTTCATATTTTCAATTTTATGACATCTATAATCTGTTTAGAAAGACACGTTTATATGTTTGGACATTGTTCCAGCCCAAATTTATCACAATCCCCTCTTTGTACAGAAATGACAATATTTTGAGAAATACATAAAATATTGCTACATTAAACAAAATATTTGGACATAATACAGATTTTTCAATGATAACTGGAATATTGAGTTAATATTAATAAGGAGAGTAGTTTACAGTAACCTGCCAATGTAATGGTACTGACGAAGCCCCAGGGCCATACAGTCTGCCTCTCCTACCTGGAAGAACCACGAAGACCAGCATTGCCTTAGACTGTGTTAGAAATGCATGAAAGTATTACCGTACAACAATTCCGTTAATATTTTAGCTAATTTTTGATGTTTTGCTTGCCAGATAAATGGACGTATCATGTTAGATGAAAATTTTTTTCATAAATGTCTGTGGGAATAGCAAAAGCTGCACGTTGAGAACAAAAGTCATAAATCGCCTTTATTGTATTTTGCAGTTAAACCCTTCAGTTGTAAATAGGAGTTGAAGTGTGCAACAACTTCATTTAATATACTCACTTATTCCATCTAGTTAAAGGCTGTCAGTGCCTGTTTATTCAGTCTGGCCTGTTTAATATTTTAATAATGCCATTAGTTTAGTATTGGGATGTCAACCATCACGATACAAACACAGGATCGTGATACATCCTGATGCGTTGAATTATGACACTGGTATCATGTTGAGTATCGAATTATTGCATGAGTTATTGCATGAATATTGCAGTATTGCATGAACCAGTTGGCAATGCCAGTCCCTAACGGTGCACAACTTACTGTTTCTCAAAATCAATACTTCTGCTTTAAAGCTTGGTTACATACGCAAGATGTTACATTTGATTGTCATTACAGAAAATCCAAAAATTAATATAAATCATATACTACGTGGCCAAAAATGATTACACCTGCACAGTCTATCCATATGTGTTTGGGGAACATCTCATTCCACCACTAATATAGGCTTAACCCTCCTTTGCTGTTACAACAACCTCCACTCATCTAGGAGAACTTTCTACAACATGTTGGAACACGCCTGTAAGGATTTCCTTCCCATCAGCCAAAACAGAATTATGAAATGAGGCACTGATTTTGGGTGATAAATAAACCCAAATTACATCTGGTGTTCCACTTAATCCCAAAGCTGTTAGATGGAACTCATATCAAGGCCCTGTGTAGGCCAGTCCAGCTTTTCCACACCACCCATAGCAGACCATTTGTGTGTGGCCCCTTTGGTCTTTGTGTAGAGTCTATTTTGAAGCTGAAACAAGAAAAGCCTGTAGCCAAACTATTACCACAAAGCTGGAAGTGGCACGTTTGTGTAGAATGCCGCTGTATGCTACGGCATCAAGATTTCCATTGATTTCCTGTAAAAGGCCAAGCCTGGGCCTGGGCCTGTCTTGCTCCTCCATCAGACCACAGGTGACACAATGCATTTGGACAGGCAGTGCTCTCTTTCAGCATCTGCCAACCCTGATTTGTCTGTCAGCCTACCAGTAGGTGAAGCATGATTTAACACTGCAGAAAACAAGTTTCTAATAGTTCCACAGTGCAATGGTGGTGTGCTTTACACCACTCCAGCTGGCGCCAGATACTGCACTTGGATGTTTGTAAGGCTTGTGTGTGGCTGCTTTACCATGGAAACATACATCACGCAGCTCCTGATGAACACGCATGTTCTTGTGCTGATGTTTTGAGAGGCAGTTTGGAACTGTATAGAGTATTGCAACTGAGCACAGATGCAATACTGCACAGACATTTTTCAATTCAGTTAATTTTTATATAGTGCCTTCTGCAACAGAGATGCTGTAAGGAACAAATTACAGGTTAAGAAATTTACAGTACAGCTACTGGAATATGGTCAAATTGAAGTTGAACTTAAAGCCAGACAACAACAGAGGAGACACACTACAAACTCCATAGTCATTGGTGGACTGGTAATCAGGACAATTTGTCAAATGCCAGAGTGGCCGGCTGACCTTGTGTGTGGACGGCCATCAGGGCTGGCATACTGGGCATTTTCATGGTAGGCCAACAGACGTTAGGGCTGATACAATGTATTATAGTATTAATACATGGACCAATTCTGGATTAGTTGTGGGCTGCCTGGGCTCATTTTTTTGTCCCAGTCCAGCCCTGTCCACAGCTGTGCTGAAACAAGCATCTGGGGGTTCAAGGTTGCCTGGCTGTCTAACTGCCATGGCCATGCTAACATTATATTATACAGAACCAATAATAAGTACTATCTTAGTCTGAACACCAAAGCTTCTGCTGGTCCTACACATTTCCACTTCACAACAGAAGCACTTAAACTTGACCATGGCAGCTCTGGGTGGACAATAATTTGATGAACTTGTAAAAATAGTATCCTATGATAGTGCCACACTGAAAAACAATGACCTCTTTTTCAGTTCAACCCATTCTACTGATTTTACAAACCTGTTACCACTGGGTGTGAGAGAGAGAGACCCAAACCACAAATTACAATGGGCCTGTACATACTTTTGGCCATGTAATATACAATGTATAATAATCAGGATTTTGAGTTTAAGAGTTAACATTAACTTTGGAAGTCCTATTATCAAATTAATTCAATAAAAATTAAACTGCACACAATAGTAACTTACGAATTTAGACTGCACATATTGACACAATTATGAATGTGGTTTGAGTATTTCTATAAAATGTTCCAACAGTTCTGAGCACTGACTGTACTGAAAAAAAAAACACCTTCCTGCTTCCTTCCCACCTACACCTGGCAGAGCCACTCAACACAGCTATGTTTGTACCTGACTTCATTCACACCCAGGAATGTGGCCATCTGTTGTACTCACGGCTTCATTAAGTTCACAGCTCAATTTCTTTCTGCTCTCGTAGTATGAGCAGTTAAAGTTGAAGTACCTGTGGCAGTTTCATACTGACAAGTCTAACAATGCTGAACGCAAATTTCAATATAATATCAATCACTCATTACATTTCATGTTTTTTCTTTCCCTTTGGAACCAAACATTTTTCAGGAATGAACACCGTGACATCAAACATCCTACTCAATTACGCACTGTCGTTTCTGCCAAATAATCACAATTCACCACATCGCTCATTACCGACTATTTAGAAATTCCTTCTTTCACACGATGTCTGTAACGTAAGATAGTGAATTACGGTAACCACACTGTAAGCACAGGTGTGCTACAGGTGTATCGCTAGCGTACAGGAGAAGTGTGACGGATGAGTGTGTCAGTGCTGTAGTAGTGTAGTGGAGGTGTGGCCAGTGGTTGCTGTGGGCGGGGCTTTTACCTTGAGCAGCTTCATCAGTCCTTCGAGCTGCACCATAAGCTCTCTGCGACTCTCCTGCAGAGCAGACATTCTCTGCTCCAGCTCGTCTTTACGCTGCCTGCCAGGTACACAGCACCAAGACGTCAACCCCAATACCAACAGGCATGTCTGCCTCACACTGTACTGGTGGACTGAACACATACCACATTCCCCCACATCTTAATGATAAACACTAATGCTCCAATTTAATCAATGAGTTTGTGTTGTTCAAAAGAGAGAACAGCCACAGTCCAATTAGGGAGATGAAGTCCGAGAAAGGTCAACAATTTTCTAATTTTAAACATGCTTCTTTCTTCATTTACACATTTTAGTTTTCTATTAAATAAGCAATTTCAAACCAAAGCCATCATCTTTGGTTACTTTTTATAAAATAGCTACACTTTATATGTGCGTGTTGTTTTACTTGTAAATGTTCACTTTACATCATTCAACATGTGTGTTGCATGTGCGTGAGAACATGCCTGTAAGACAGCACAGGTGCACGTACCTGAGCAGCGCTGTAAGACAGCACAGGTGCACGTACCTGAGCCGCCCTGTAAGACAGCACAGGTGCACGTACCTGAGC
>JABJVR010001740.1:0-12199 GCA_025773905.1 Chitala chitala
TGTGCTCTGGGATGGGCTCCAGGCTTCCCCGTGACCCTCACCAGGAATAAGCGGTTAAGATAATGGATGGATGGATTACCAAATTCCTTGTGTGTGAAAACGTACGTGGCAATAAATCTGATTCTGATTCTGAAGAGAATTATAGCTGCAGTAGAGCTTTATCTCTAATCATGGAAAAACAAAATGAAATTATTCTGAAATTATCTCCAGAACGTTCACTTACACTGAGCTCATTTATGTTCCATTCAGGTACTCAGGAATATCTCCGCTAAGAGGAAATTTATCAGAATGAAGAAAATACTATATATATAAACTTTACTCCCATTAAATAAGAAGTTAAAGGTCCTTAAAAACTCTACATTTTTACAACTTAGCATTTTTGTCAAAACTGCTATTGTCATATGAGTTCCCCAAAGAGCTCAGAGGCTGGTACTGAGTTTGAGTTCTGACTGACGTGGTCACTATAAAACAGAGGACGAGCACAAAAGACCCAGCATGTTGTACATCCATCTGTGAACACAAAGGTGTCATTAATATTTTCACAAGTGTGAGAAGACTGACAACCTTACAGGCAGATGCTGGTTATTGTTAAGTGATGAGGACCAGACAGACTTCCTGTCTGACCTGGATCTATCATGAGGTCTATTGCATGAGCTCTATTACATGAGACAATGTTGACATCAACATACAAATCATCTATATATCTGAGCAACACTGATTTCAGAGAGGGTGTCATTTTGTTTATTACATGACAATATATTTACAGTGGAACCTTTGGTCACAAACGCGTCCGAACACGAACAAATCGATTCTCGATCAAAAAATTCGCCAAATTTTTGCATCTGGTCATGAACACATACTCGGGTGCCGAACAAACACAGCCGCTGTAACCCACAAGAGTGACCGCTTGCTCAGTCTCACCTTGTATTTTAATCGGTTAGCGTTCATTCTCTGTGAACTCTTTGTGCTCTTGTGTTTTTACATTAATTTCACAATTGACCACGGCCTCTAAGCATGTGAAGAGTCTGTTACGAGCAGAGTGTTGAACATGATGAACGATCACGTCGTCTCTCATTTCCATAAAGTCAAATTATATCGGTTTTTAGTGAAGTTTGGTCCACCACCAGGTTTTTACATTTATATTTTACTATTAAACTGTGTATTATTTTGTATAATTAAGGATTTTTCAAACTTTGATTATTTTTTCTGTGCTTAAAACCGTGTATATTATTTGAAAATGAATACTGGAATTAATGTAAAATCTATAGTAGTTCAGAATGGGTAGACAGCTCAGTATGGGCTGTTACAGTGGCTAGGCCAGCTTGTAAGCACTTTCCCGTGGATCTTTGGTTACTTGCCGTCTCTTTTTCACGTTGACTGATGGAAAGCAGCTGTTGTACACAAGTCCATTGCTATATTTATCAAGGTCAGGAATGTGATCTACAACAAACTCATGTTTGCTCACAGTGTTTCTAACTTCTCCTACGTACAGAAGTTTCCTCTTTCTCAAGCTTTTATAAAGAAGGCTGAGGAGTTAAATGTCTTAACCATGCTGTCCTGAACAGGCTGGTGATTAATATCCACATTAATATCAACATTTGTACCACTTTACCCAAACCCCAGACAATCTGTATATTTCCTGAACCTAATAAAACAAATTTTTGTCACAGATTTGTTTTAAAAACTGTTTCTTTTGTTTATCAGTTCTAAGCTGCTTACCTTAAAATCAGGCTATTTCTGCTGGCCCTTTTAACTTATTTGAGAAATCTTGTTGACGAACTTAGTTAACGTTATTTAAATATTATTTTAACATTTAACCTTAGTTTAATGAAAGTGTCAGTGTAATGAAAACGTTATCTGAACGTTCTGGTATGCAAGAGCTGATTTATTGTGATGAAAGAAAACAAAACATTTACACAACCATAAGCTAGTTAGAAGAAGGCTGTTACCGTCTTAACTATACACACACACGAGGCACACTATGTAGTATCATTCTAAAGTAACATATTTGCAATCTTCATTATTTAAATTAGCAAACCAAATAGCATTCCCCCAATGGTTTTGTTTGTTTTTTTTTAAATCAATGTAAATAGCTTACGACTGGTTTTATTAGCTTAAAAGCTGATGTACTCTCTAGTATTGACACTTGTACAGAAGATCTTCTAAAGAAACTTTTACCACACAGTAATTTGATAGCATTAACTATGCCACTCTCCTCCTCTGAAGGGCATTTACAAACACTCAGATAGAAAATCATAAAACACAATGCTGTTAAATAAAGAAAGGTAATATGTTGAAACGTTTCACGTGTCCACAGATCTAGTTCTACATTCCACACACATACAGCACTTTCAATGATAAGATTGGCTTTCTTAAAAAAACAAACAGTAGAACTTGTATAATGTCATGAAGGTGACATTCAGTCAGCTCTGTGGCCTTTCAGGCTGTCATGTGACCATGCAGTCAGCTCTGAGGCCTTTCAGGCTGTTATGTGACCATTCAGTCAGGTGGAAGACAGATTATTGCCAGCACCAAACATAGAGCAAACAAGGAAACCATGTGTTCTCTCTCCAAAAGATAGTCTTGATGCTTATTTATTGTTTATTCATACTGTCTTTCTCTGTTTAGCTTCTAGTACCTGATCCCATTAGTGCTACCAGGTTTTGCTTATATTCTCTGCTTGCCTATGACATTTTTGCTCAAGCTGTCAAACAGATGACCCTGAATGGGTAGATAGACTGGTAACAGCAGGACATACCTATTTTTTATCTGTTTGGCAGCAACAGAGTCCTAGTGGAACTCAGAGAAATTGCTATAATTTAATTAGAATATCTTTGGAAGCTCTGACTTATGTGTGGCTGCTCCGCTGAGAGGCTGATTTTTTAAACCCATTTAAAAATAGCGTTGCCCTGGTTTGTATTAAGATGACTTGGCATGTTGCAGATTTATTCACATGACCAGTGAGTAAAGGGGAAATACACAAGTTATTTTGTTCAGTATATGATGTCTTATGTACCCAAAGGAAATGACATCATATACCCCTTGAACAGAATACTCACACTTCTGTTTGAAGACGAAAGAACATCTGACTTCAGACTTCTGTTTTGGAATGAGCTGCGGGGTATAATTTACACAGGTTAAATTGGTTATTTACACTGGAGTTCTGTTCTGGTGACCAAGTACTAAGCAGACTGGACTTAAGGTGGACTTTCTCTTGCTCGATAATGTGCTCAGACATTGATTTTGGGTCCTGTCTGTTTTCTTGTAATTTCATTTACTTGCCAAATTTCAAACTGCCTCTGGAAATAACAGTAACACAATAACTGCCCATCAGGAGCTTCATGAACTTTATTTCCATGGCCAAGAAGCTGGACACAAATTTCAGACCTCCATACCCAATGCTGTTGGAGTAGACTAATACATGTGAATCATGTTTCACCATCTGGCAGTCTGAAGGACAAATCTAAAGTTGGGGGATGTCAACTAACTTCCTGAATGTGTAATGTCAACTGTTACATTTAGTGGAGAAGTAATAAAGGTCTGGGGCTGCTCTTCATAGTCTGGGCTAAGATCTTAGTTCCAGTCAAGGGACATGTCGATAGATGGATATTTCTCATGAAAGATGTGTGATTCCAACTTTGTGGCATAGGATAACATGATGACAACACCCCCTTTCTCAAAGTGAAGGCCATACAGACATGTTTTACTGATATTGGCATGGAAAAACTTGGCAGGCCTGCACATAGCCTGACCTCAATTCTGTCAAACACCTTGAGGATGAATTGAAATGCTGACCTGCAAACAAAGGTTTATCACCCAAAATCAGTGCTGCACCCTATTAATGCTTTTATACGTGAATGGAATGAAATCCCTTCAATCTTGTTTCAAAATCTATTTGAAATTTTTCTCAGAAGATTGGATGGAATTATAGCAGCAAAGGGACCAAAGAAGAACCAAATAAATTTAATCCAGATGTATTTGAATTCCCATGATTTGTATACGGCTAAAATGACAATACAACCACATCATATCCTATCCCATTCTGTCCTATGACACTGGTCTCACTCTCTTTACTAAAGTGCTTGTGTTGCACTTCATTACATATGCATGTGTATTTAAACCCCCCTTTGCACCTATTATTTTTTTTACTACCCTGGTGATCTAGTTGTATTGCACTGTATGGCAGTACCTGCTTTTACAAGGTGAGATGCATACAAATACATATAAAAATCTATTTGCATATTTTTGCACATTACAAATCTCAACTTAACAATACACATGCTGTATGTATATACAAAAACTTTAAAGAGTCCCACCCCTGTTCTTGCTCCTGTTAGTCTAAGTAATGAACATTGACAACAACAAAATTAATTTTATTACTGTTATGAAACAATGCCACTAAGGTAGCTACATATAATTATAGTATACAGTTCTGCTGGTCCTGGTCTCAGGAGAAGCCCTGAAGCCCAAACCAAAGTCCAAAATCAGATCCAAAGACACAATGCAAAAAGGTTTTAAAAAAGCAGGTAATCAATCCAAAGGGAAAATGCTTGTAAATACAAAGGGGCACAAAGGCTGATACAAAGAACCAGGACTGACAGGCAGGACTAGGGTGGGGGATGACTGGGAAATATTGACCACAAGAGAGGACAGGATTTACTGAGAACATCCTAGAGGGAAAGGTAATACAAGTAACTACAATGCAAGCAAAAAATTGTGACCTAAGGAGCACTAGGTTTGCACCATAGGCTGGAACCACAGAGCTACAATACTTCCCCAACTGAAACAACATATAACCTACATAACAGAGGATGCAGGAAAGCAGACTCAGGTGGAAACACCCAGACATACAAATGCAGGCACCAGGAATGCAGACTGAGAAACAAGACAGTTAACGAGTGTAACGGAATACCAGTCCGTTCCTTGTTAGATTGGTTAATGGATACCACAAGACTCTCATATGAGTTTGATAATTTTATTTATTGTGTAACTTCTTCACTTAAAAGAATATAACTTAACAGTATTAGCTATCCGCTTCAGGCTGGCCAACTGAAGTGCATGATATGATAATATGATATTGGTAAATGTGAAGTTCTTAAATATCTAGTGAGCATTTTATTCACTTTGCCTTGTCTGTTGGAGCAGGAGCAATATTGGGACACCTGACAAAGGACCCAAGCTATGAAAGCTCCTGGGGCTGCTGGGTAATGTAGTAATGCTAATGGGCAATCCCCGTGATGATGAAGTAATTTTGATACTGATGATAATCAATTGTAGTGTTGTAATATTTATGTGAATATGTTTTGTTTTGATTTTTATGTATATTGCATTGATTATTGTAAATTTGTTTACAGTGTGTTTTATTCTTGGTCTATTTAATCCAGTTTAGAATGAATTTTGTAGCAAATAACTGGAATGCAATTGATAAAATGGTTTCTTCTAGCAACTATGTAAGGAGGTAAAAGTTCTTGAGAAAAAAATGAATGAATGCTAGTTTATTTGATAGTTATGTGAATTCTACATGAATTCACATAACTGTAAATGCACCAGAATTAGCAATAAGTGCTATTTTTCATTTGCAGTCTCTGGACAGAAAAGTGTCCTAAAAACAATGACAATAAAAATAAATAATAATAACATTACATTATAAACATCAAATCATTAAACTACAAGATATATACAGTATTTATACATACATAAATAAAACATATAAAACAAACATTTAAAACACCAATGTAACACTGCAGAGACAGGAAGAAATGAAGTCCATGATACAGGGGAGATGTCATTAATTGTGTTAATGTTGACAAGTCAGACTTTTGATGAGCCAGGTCCTCAGATTAATTTTTAACGTGTTATATGAGTCCAGTTCTCTGATACTTATTGGGATAGAGTTCCATTCTTGTGCTGCTTTAACAGAGAATGACAACTGACTGAATGTACTTTTCCTGAGTGGAAAAGAAGAAGATGAGAAGGTGCATTTGGTTCGTTGCTGAAGAAGTTTGGTTGTTAGGTGTCCATGTGGGACTGTGAATCATTTGGTTTTAGTTCATAGTAGTGTGTTGTGTTACTCTGTAATGTGATAGGAGAAACTGGTGTGTGTGTGTGTATTTCTCACTCTGTTTTTTTGTGATTACTATTTTTGGCCCTGTGCAGTGGGTTTGATCTTGTGGAACTTGCATTAAGTGGTCTGGTGAAGCAGTCCGTTTTTTTGTATTTACCCACTGGCTACTCTGGCCTTCATCTAACTGCATTTAACCCTTGTTTTTTGTGGTTGAAAGTGGGCTCAAATTTCTCTGACTGTGGGTGATGAGCAGGCTACAGTTTGTCTCTTTAAGGATCTTCTTTATGAAATGCCGAACAGCAACACAGTACAATATCTTACTTCAAATCTCATGTACTCAACTCTCTCATGCCACACACAAAAAACCCCTCATGAAAGCAATGGGAAGAATCAAAATGCTGCCACTCCTTGCAGGATACCCAAATGCACTCCCCACGAGCACAACACAGAATGCACCAAAGAAATCAGTGCATCAAACAAGGAAACTGAACTACTATATAATCTAAACTACACCGTCTGCAGAGCCGAAGCTATACAAGCAAGGGAACCATGAGACATGACAGTCTGATCTAGAGAACCACAAAGACAGGACAGAGAGAGCACAAGTACATAACAAGACACCAAAGAACATAATCTGATGGCACAAATATGAGGAAATACAGTAACCAGATAACAAAGGACAGTAAACAAGACAAGAAAGTAACTGGACTGGGAAGCAAGGAAACCGAGCTTAGAAACAAGGCAACCAGACAAACATGACTAGGAAGCCAAGGGGAGTGAGCTTGTGCCTGGGCCCACACACAAAGCTGATATTGTCAAAACATTGCAGCAAGGTATTAACTTTGAAACAATTATAGTTTCAATTGTTCTGGTGTTGAGCTCCTGTTTATTGTTTATATTTAATTAATTTTTTATTTCTTGGTTTGTTTTGTGACTTGATTTTTAGATTACCACTCTGCTTTTTTATTTTCTGATACTGCTTGAATGCTATCGATCCCGATGTTTGGTTACGACCCTGTTTTTGTCTCTCTGGATCTGGAACCATTTCTGCAGAGATTTCCAGATTCTCTACTCTGCGTTGTTTATTGATTAAATTATATGCTCTACACTAGAATCCATCTGGGTGCTCAGTGATATAGCTACACAAGAACACAAATACAAATGCACTTTGCTTTTATAAACCATCATTTTCATATCAAGTGTTTCACTTCTGAAAGGGAGCAGTTCATTTTGTTTATTTGAGTTGCACTGAGCTTTACTTGAGTTCCATAGTTAACCAGGACTTAGAGAGTGGAAAGCAGTAAGTGATGATCTGATCACACTTATCCAGCTGCATCATTTATAATCAGCAAAAATTGTCTGTTCAACTCATCTCTACTCTATTAAAGTAATTCAAACAAGCAAAGTTAATGTTTTAAAGAAGGTCCAGGACAACTGTAATGGGGTAGAACAAAAGGGCTCAAGGTGGTAAAGGGCTGGTTCCAGGGACAAGAAGCAGGGAGATGCAGACAAGTGAAAGAAACCTGCTTGGTATTCAACATGAAAAATACCTCACACCACGCTCCTGAATGCACACAGCTTAAATATTCAGGGAAAGCTTTATGATAATGCACCTGAATCAGTTTAGGTTAATTGTTAAGTGACTGTTCTGTAGATGACAACATTCATGTAGTTGCTCCTCCAGGTGAAAGTCCCTGAGTGCTCCTTGGACTCTCATGATGGGTAGTACCAGCCTGCAGCAGGCCTAGGTACCTGGGAGCTGGGCAAAGATACAGGCACAGGGATCTGAGGACTTGAAGCAGGCTGGGTTGTTTGGGTGAGGGATCTGGGAGGACAATGTAAGGGGCTTGGGACCAGGAGCCACAGCCATCTAGGTTGGAACCGTGGAAGAGGTCAGCAGAGAAACAGGAGCAGTGTGGGTGTAGACCATCACGTGGGTAGCTGAGTAGGCTGGGGCTGTCTGAGTGAAGACACTATGCATTTCATCAGGTGTTATATGAAGCGCTACACGAATGCAAAGTGGTGAGACCTGAACATGGGTGTTCACAGTATCCCGTTCATCCTCAGCACTGTTGGTCTGAAGAACCCATGCAGGAAGATCCAAATGTTAACAAGGACACCCTGCAGGCACTGTGCTAGTACTACCTAGCATGAGTTATA
The DNA here is from genome assembly GCA_025773905.1 of Chitala chitala. Lineage (NCBI taxonomy): Eukaryota > Metazoa > Chordata > Actinopteri > Osteoglossiformes > Notopteridae > Chitala > Chitala chitala. Next base: position 8,225 of record JABJVR010001740.1, read on the forward strand.
GCAGAACTGTGGGAGTCCAGATAATTTTTCAGAGATTTGACAAAGATTTATAGTTGGTCACAGGAGTCTTTATAGCTTCTGGAACTTCTGACAGCTTTTCCCTACTTGACAGCCCTACCTGTGAGCTGGACGACACAAAAAATGACCATATCAGCTTTGGTTTTAAATTTGGTAGGATACCAATCAACATGATAAGGTGACCTATCAAATAGAGTGGGCAGGGCTGACTTAATGTCCCTTTTTGCTGCTAGACTTCTTATGCCAGCCTGTTGTCCTATCATGTTTGGGAGAGCAGGAACAAGGTGGGTGGGTCCATTTCCAGAGTTGACTTTTAACAAAAATCAGATGCAAAAAGATAATAGTGGGAAACGGTCAAAAAGCAGAAGACAAACCAGGCACATGGGTGGAGTGGAGCACAGGAACACAGTAAAGCAAGAAACACAAATGAAGACACCTAAACAAAAGGAGCCATGAAACCCAAACCACGGCAAGCAAAGCCAAAAGTAGACTTAACAGCAGACAAAATCCAAGTGCATACACTTAACCCAAACAGTGCAGAGACAGGAAACAAAGAGATGCAAAGAGACAAGGCAAATGAAGAGAATCAATGTCAACTACAAATTTTTAATATAAACAACTGAAATCATACAAAAAACAAAAATAGATGCCATAACCACTTAGACTGTCCAGTCACAGAAGCTGAAATAAGCAACAGCTGGTAGCTGTTACTTTATACTCATTAAACATACTCACTTGTGTCTTTCACCATGTTCTACTACCAATGTAATGCTCTACACTGATCAACAGATGTAACAAATATAAAAGATTTAGCTATTTATAGACTTACAGAGTCTAGTTAAAATTTTGCTGGCATTCAGAGCTCATAGGTCTGGAATGCTCCATGAATTTTAAAACACACGAGCAAGTCTACATTATGATTTAAGATCAATTAAACACAATCACTGCATAAGCCTATTGTAACGTTCTGAAACAGAATAACCGGTTCCGCTTTGCAGTTTAATAGTTTATTTCCGATACTAACAAAAAAACAGATATCAACAGGCTTGGCTCAGATCCAAGTACACAGGCAGGCCTTCGGTTATCCGTGGTGATCAAGACAGACACTAAGACAGGCTAGTTGGAATGAGAGGAACAACCGGGATACGCATGTTATGAGGGGGAAACCCATAAGGACTCGCTCAGCACACACAACATCTGCCGTAATACTGCGTATTTAAGTCAGTTCGCTGTGGTCCTTTATTCTCCTGGTTAATGTCTCGCGGCTGGAAAGCGTTAATGAGAGCGTGTGACACCTATGAATGCAACCATGCAGTTGAAAGAAAGCTGTGTCAACTATACGTGATTAGCTTGACAAATAGGGTTTTTTTTTTTTTTTTTAAAGCTGTTTAAACTACATTTTTAATGACTGTACTTAAAATATTAAAATTCGGTTTTTCCTTAATATTCACGATTTTTAATTTGTGCCTAGGTATACCTAGGTCAGTCAGTTAAAACCCATGTGGTCGTTAGCGTTTATGCACATATGGAAAAACACTTAATAACAATTACCAAGTGCCGAATTATTTTTCAGTTATTTTGAGCACATGTGACAGTAGCCCGGTGACGTAACATTGGTGTAGTTAATGAGCTGTGTGTACATCTTACAGATATGAAAGGATTTTATTATTCAGATTGAGAACAAATCCTTAACCCTATTCTGGGAGTCAGCTTTCTTGCTTCAGTGGCAGTAAAAGTACCAGTCTGTAGAAATTCGTTTAACAGACCCGTATCAGTTAAACTTTAATATTACATTAATAACCGTCAAGGAGAAAGGGGGAGGTACTAAAATAGGCTGTACTCTAGCAGTAGAAACTCCCATTTGGTGTTGTTCATCTGTTGGGATCTGCTGTGAATTTATAAATAAACTTCGGCGCAGTCTGGAAAAACCCATGCGCTATTTCATCAAGCCCCGAAACCAGGGACGTGTGTAGACCAGAGCAGACAAAATTCAGGTCATCTGCTGTGTCTCAAGTTTTCAGTAAAGCATTTTAATAACCAGCGATTTCAAGTACAGTGTTAATTATAATAAGCCTATGATAGGGGCTACTTCACTAGGCAATTTTAAGTAATGTCAAGTATTTATATGCTTAATATGGATTTAAGTGACAGTTGTTTTTTACGTGCAAAGGTTAACTATCTACAGTATAACAACAAACAGGTGCAAAGAGTCGTCAAACACACACACACACACACACACACACACACACACAGAGAGAGAGAGAGAGTTGTCCAACCTGTTTTTTAAAGCGTTACATCATTAACTTTGTTCCTCCCTTCTCATGTTACATTATGAGCAATTACTACATCTCAAAGCTGGCTGGCAGTGTTAATTTAACACTGAGGGTGTTGGTTTGGGTCCACACTGAGTCCACACTGAGCAGACCAAAAAAAAAAAAACGGTGTTACAGTAAAATTCTCCGTGTTAAATTAACATTGTTGGCTTTCCGGTGTAGCTGTCACAGCAAGTATTGTTTCTGAACTGTAAGGAAGGTTTTGTGGAGACATTTTTACATTAGTTTCCATTATAGCTCATGTTTTACTACAGTACAAACGACTTCTTACAATGGTTAAACGGTACTGTAAAGTCTGTTAGAGAAGGGTACGACTTGGAGAAGTGAAACCTTAAGTTTCATTCTGTGTTCGAAATAATACCTAGTGTACCTTGCCATAATATCCTTAAATGGAACTCACAGCTGTTTATAGTTAATCTTTTAATGAAAGTTACCTACAGTTACAATTAAATTACTAATAAAAATATTTTGGTGTATGTAGTATACCCCATATGCACAAGACTCTCCGACTTACAGGTTAAAATATCTAATTGAACTGTGTTGTCACGCCATTCATTTTACACCTTAATTCTGGATAATATTTGAAGTTCTCTTTTGGAAAAGGAAAAATTTGCGCTCTAGGAAATCTGTCGTAATGTTATTATTAGATATTTGTCATAGGGAGATGGTTGTAGAAACTGTATTAGCTGTTGAATTCATGTCGTTGCTTAGATGTGCCGCAACATGCTGGCGTTTTGCACAAGCAGCCTGCGTGCCGCAGCGGCTCCGAAGGTGTGGACGCGCAGGGTGTGCACAGCGGTGTACAGAGCGGCTCCGAAGGTGTGGACGCGCAGGGTGTGCACAGCGGTGTACAGAGCGGCTCCGAAGGTGTGGACGCGCAGGGTGTACAGAGCGCGCTGGGATGGCACGGCGGGACACACAGCCAAAGCGGCCGAACTTTTAACTGTGTATCGGAGATTACAGTAAAGCCAGGTTTCACACATTGTCCAATGTCGTCAATTGTAACGCCATAAATGTACACTATATAGGCAATCATGACTTCGGTATGGAAGAGACTTCAGCGTGTTGGCAAAAGAGCCTCAAAGTTTCAGTTCGTTGCTTCATATGAAGAGCTAATAATCGAATGCACAAGGAAATGGTAAGTGCTTTGAAAGACTTTTTCCTACACTATACGTTTATTTTCTATGTAAATTCTCCTCTCACCGAGGGCGTTACCCACTCCACACAGTTGTGATGCCATTTATAATATGCATGCACTAGTTTCAGATTCGTTTTGATGCCTATATCAAGAAACATTGCACATTAATGTATTAAATGCAACAGATAAGTAGCATTTTATTATGGAGTGACCTTTTACAGTTGTGCTCATCACAGTTACGCACACGGCCTTCGGTAAGCGATGTTTACTGCGAAATGTGATTGTGCAGAACAATGTCTCGCACTTCCGTGTCGATAGACAAGCGGCTCCAGTTGGGAAGCAGTTCTCATGCTCCCCCCCTCTCACACCAGCTCCGTGCGGTCCTGTTCGGGAGCAGCTCCAGTTGGGGAGCAGTTCTCATGCTCCCCCCCTCTCACACCAGCTCCGTGCGGTCCTGTTCGGGAGCAGCTCCAGTTGGGGAGCAGT